>PVLC010012019.1:0-36295 GCA_004027655.1 Graphiurus murinus | reverse complement strand
TGGGATTACAAGCGTGCGCCACCATGCCTGGCTTCACTCTGATTTTCTGTGTTCATTTTCAACTTGTTGATTTTTTTCCCTTTTGCTGCTAATTTTTATATTGTTGAAGAATGGAAACTCTAACAGTTCTTTAAGAAATTTATTGGGATTTTTTTTTTTTTTTTTTTCGGTACTGGGGTTGACCTCAGGGGCATTCTACCTCCAAGCTACACCCCCAGCCCTATTTTTTTGTTCTTTACTTTGAAACAGGGTCTCACTAAGTTGCAGTGCCTCACTAGGTAGCTGAGGCTGGCCTTGAACCCGGATCCTGCAGTCTCAGCCTCCCAAATGCTGGGATTACAAATGTGTGCCACCACTCCTGGCTTAAATTCACTTTTTAAAGATTTTCTCATGTATTCTTAAAGTTGTATTCTCAGATTTTAGTTACTAGGTTAAATGCTTCCCCTTCAATTTAACCTAGTAATATAACCTAGTAAATATTTTGTGTTATTCTAAATATTTATGACAGTTTTAATTACCTAAGTTGTTAGTATGTAACAAAATTATTTCACCATATTTATGACTGAGAACTGATGTATAGTGTAAAAAAATATTATTCACAACACTTGTTAATGATGGCAAGGGAGACAGTTCAAAGGGTCTCAAGGAACAACTGCAGTAGGATTTTGCAGTAGGAGAACTTGACTCAACTCTAAATAAACAAGGTAAAGTAGAGATTAGTAGTTAAGAAATAGGGTCAGAAGATTAGAGTGAATGGAGTATTTCAAATAATTTCAAATAATTGTAAAATGACCTATCAAGATTCTTGCCACAGGCAGTCCAGAGTGATTCCATATCACCTGGCAGATTATGAGGATGAGAAATTTGCCTAGTTATTAGGAGTGTTCAGACATAGAGGATAGGGATTCTGGCTTAAATGATACAGTAGGATTCTTGCTAAAACTGGACTCAATGAGACGAAACCAAAACTCAGTTCCTGCCTCATTGAGCAGAGGGCTCATAGGAGCCTGACTTAAACTTTGGTCAAGTAGTGAATCTTGGTCAATGATGTCATCTCTTTTGTAGAAATGTAGTATTTCGATTCAAAGTAATCATTTCACTATACAATTAGTTTTATTTGCCAAAATATAGTTTGAGTAATCCATTCATATAAAAGTTATGCAAAAACCAGGCATGGTGGTGACACTTGTAATCCCGGTATTTGGGAGGCTGACATGGGAGTATTGCAGCTACTTACTGAGGTACTCCACAGCTTAGTGAAGCTCTGTTTCAAAATAAAGAATAAAAAAATGTGACTGGGGATGTAGCTCAGAGGTAGAATACCCCTGGGTTCAATCCCCAGTACCGCAATAAATAAATAAATAAATAAATAAATAAATAAATAAATAAATAAATGAATGACATGCAAACAATCTAAAATGCCATTCTATGATTTCATTATTAAAATAGAATAGACAAAATGTTAGCCTCTGACATATTGAATCACTTTATCTCTAAACAAATTTGATATTAACTTTCTGGATGGTGAAAGTTGCATGTCTGTATTCAATTTATTGTTTCTTAACACTAAAAAATACTTTGAAATTGTGTGAAGACCTAAAATAGCAGTTCATTATTTTATTCACAGTATGCTTCTTTCTACACATGCAGAAACAAGTATTTAATTATAGAAGTCTCTCCATGATAAAATGCATCACATCTTAGGTATTCATATTTTTATGACTGGATTAATTAAAATCATCATTTTATCCACCTAGATATAAAGCATAGAAAGAACTATGTTACTCATATCATTGACAGCATTGCAGACTGAGGATGCTTACTGAAATCACATTTCTTCTCTTTTGTCTCAGAACAGACCTCAGGATTTATTTTTACTTTGTTGTTGTAATTTTTTGATAAATATGTAATGCAGTTAATATTTTAGCATAACAACTAGTAAGTAATAATATTTCCTAAAGTTCTTTTTGTAAGTTGGAATATTTAAATGGCATCTTTATGCAGTGCTACAAAAGTCACAACTATTTGATTTTCATCATTTGCATACTAAGAAAATGACTCATAATTTATATCTAGGTAACAAACAAATATTTTCTCTGTAAACCTCATTAACATAGATATTTTTCTGTCTTTTTAGTTTGGAATTATACTGTCACAACATAAGCACATTCACTGTGGCATAATGCTTCCTTGGTAATATAAATAAGTATATTTTTTTCAGGCAAGGATGACTAATAGCTAATTATTCTCATAGACAAACCTTTGTGGTACAATTTGTGAGGTTTTGAGGTAGATCGTAATACCATATGAAAAGATATATCCCTGTAATAAGAAAATTAGCTTAGATTGATTGTGGAGATGGTTCGCTAAGTAACAATATGTGGTGTACATATAACATAAATCTAATAATACCTTTAGAAATAAGATATAGCTTCCTTCCACCCATGATAAGAAAGTAATGTATTAAATTATTTCACTGTCGGAACTGGGCATGGTGGCGCACGCTTGTAATACCAGCATTTGGGAGGCTGAGACTGGAGGATCCGGGTTCGTGGCCAGCCTCAGTTACCTAGTGAGGCACTCTGCAGCTTAGTGAGACCCTGTTTCAAAATAAAGAATAAAAAATAGGGCTGAGGGCATAGTTCGGAGGTAGAATGCCCCTGAGTTCAATCCCCAGTACCGCAAAAAAAAAAAAAAAAAAAATTTTCACTGTTGAACTGGTAATTTGTCTTTCTCAAATCCAAATTCTGAGTTAATAAACTAATTATAAGATAATTATAAGTTTCTTATCAAAAAGAGGTACTTGGTTTCTTTCCTATGAAGCATGTTCTTATTTTAAGTTCACTATTACTCTATTATTTGTAACAAATTTTTCTTTTATTCTAGCTCTAAATATTATGTTCACCTTCAGTCTTAAGCAGAATATTTTTTTCCCCTTTTAATATAACCAAGGAGCCGGGCGTGGTGGTGCACTCTTGTAATCCCAGCATTCGGGAGGCTGAGACCGGAGGATCCGGTTCGCAGCCAGTCTCAGCTACCTAATGAGGCACTCCGCAATTTAGTGAGACCTGGTTTCAAAATAAAGAATAAAAAATAGGGCTGAGGGTATAGGTCGGAGGTAAAATGCCCCTGAGTTCAATCCCCAGTACCACAAAAAAATAATAATAATAAAAAATAAATAAATAAATAAAACCAAGGACTATATCTGGGAGTGAATCAATTGCAGTGTTAACTGTAGGGAAATAATACACTGCATTTAATTTATCACAGTAAAGAAGTCATATTGGAAAGATAATTGTATTACAGCTTCTATTTTAGAATTTAGAAATGTGCTTTGTTAATATTATTCCTGTTGTTTTTGTTGTTAAAGATCCAACATTCATATGATTTATTTTAATATTATCCTTATACTCCTTTTAAATAAACCTATACATACTGAATAAATACACACACACACACACACACACACATTCACACACAATGTCTCACTGAAAACTTAAACTACATATATGTCTGCCTATACGGTGTTATAAATTATATCTTTGAGAGTAGATTTTTTGACCAAAATTCTGTGTTCACCATTTACTACTACCTGTTCATTCTTTTGCAAGCTACTACATCTTTCTAAACTTTGCAATTCTAATCTGTAAAATTGGTTTTTACCTAGGACCTAAGTTGTGGTATATACCAGCCATATAGTAAACACTTGTTATAAGCTAACCATTACTTTTATGGTGATATTTTTTATAAGTATGATTTAAAATGGAAGATAACTATATGCATTTAAGTATATGTATCTTTGTATACAAATAAATACCATAGTTTAAAGTAACATATGATGTTTGTCACAAAAATCTAAATATGAGCTAAATATTTTAAGAATAGACCATTTTTAATTAACAATTTCAGAAAAGATTCCATGAATGAATAACATACTTCCCAGTCATGGACATGAACATCCATAACATTTTATTAATTAAAAGTTCCTTTATGTTTTCATTGATATAAATGAAGTGAATGATTGGCTGGAAAACAGATACACTTGCAATAATACTAGAATTAGTACATATTTGAATTAAAATGGATTTAATTCAATGTATATGTTGCTTATAATTTATTTATTTTTTATGTTTTCTAATTGCTTTGTAGATTCTTTGCTTTTTTATTTTTAATTTATTTTTTATTATAGTAATTCGTGCAATATAGCATACATCTTTGTTAAGTATGGTGCTTATAATTTAATTAGCTTTTTATTATATTTGAGTCCTTCAGGTGTACTTGAGCAGCAAAGTAAAGTACAATTATTTTTAAAAGTCAGAGGTTAAAAAATATGTGAAATAGTTTTTAGAAAACATTTCAATTGGTTGCTGCACAGATAATAATGTTCAGCATGTGGTCATGAATTAAATGCAAAATAACATCAGGAGCCCTGCTTAAAGAAATAATTAGGCCTTCTGCAGAGTCATTCAGCAAAATTACATTATTGTGTTCAACTGAGAGGAGCTGTGTAGAAAGTATTTGTAAAATATAATCGCAGGGACAGCTGGCCTGAAAAAAGGAGATTCTTAATAATATATGTTGCTGAGGTGGTTGGTTGTTCTCTCCTCATTCTCGGAGTGGTTGATAACAAGAACAATCATTGTTGCATGGGAAACAAAAATTAATTCAGGAAAATAATGATGTAGCTTCTCATGTCATTTAACTGAATGTTAAGGGGAAATGTATTGTTGACCATGCAGGCAACATGTCTGGAGGGCCTGTGCTCCTGCTCCTGCTCTGAGGCCTCAACTCTTCTCCCTGGCTTTTCTCAGTTGGCGTCTTCTTTTATTTTCTTAACTTCTCTCTTGTAATGTAAACAAGGGAAAAAGAAAATGGTAGAAGAACAAAGGAAATGCATACAAAATAGCTCCACTCCTGCATAAAGTTTTAATAGGGAAATGGTACCACACTGAGATTTTATGAATAGGTAGATAATAGTGTGTTCACTTAAACCAAAGGGGGAAACCATTGTATGTCTTGCCATTTTAACATTAATTTCCCTTTTACTTAAAGGCCTTCTAGATTTTTTTTCTTACTTTGTCAAACAGAACAATTAATTTTAGCGTTATAACCTCTCAATGTCATTGTAAACTTACATGTGCTAAAATAAATGTCTTGAAATTCATGATCATGAATTACACAGATCATCACATGAAATATGGAAGCTAGTATTTCAATTACAGTTTACTGTCATGTAAAAAAGCACAAATCAGTGAAAGACAAAGAAAAATTAGTGTCTTATTATCTCTAGATAAACACGTACTTTAAGTTTTAACGATACTTTAAAGCAGTTTAGTTTTTAAATGAATTTTACTTATAGAAATGAATATCAAGTAAATGTAGTAATCATCTCCCCCAAAAAAGTTTTAATAAATGTGTGATGTAATCATTTTTTGAAAACTGAAATTATCTATTTTTAGACACAGGAAGAGCCTTCTCCAATAAAAATTATTGATGTGACTTGTATTTTAACTTACAAATACTAAGTTTCTAATTTTCACATAAAATGTCTGATGGCAAAAATTTTACTTCTTCAGCCAACATATACAAAAAAACAAAGTAACTATTCTCAGGAAAGTGATATGCAAAATTTAAGATGGATATTGCATATTAAATGTAATATCGAGAGCAGAAAGTGCAAAAAAGAAAACTAAAGCAGTGTGAACAGAAGAACCTTCTATTCAATGGATATAGTCAATGAAGTATATGCTATTTTAAATAAGTGGGCCAGGAAATGCCTTTCTCAGGTGATGACATTTAAGCAAAGTCCCATCATTTATTTATTTATTTATTTATTTATTTATTTATTTATTTATTTATCTTTGAGAATCCTTTAATATTTTTATTATCCTGAAAATGAGAAAGAACTAAAGCAAACCTCAAATTCTAAGTACAACAGATGGAATTTTGTTTTATTTATTACAGGAAATTAAATCGGATCCCTGGCCATCTACAACTGAGGTTGACAAAAATGCTTTTGTTGGTATCATTTACATAGAAAAAGTGAATTTAAGTGAAGCACTGGGACATATTTAGAGCCCATCTTTAATTTACTATATCTCAGGATCCATGGATCAAGAATTTCATTACAGCTTGGCTGGGCTATTCTGTTGCACATAGATTTTTTAGAGCCTTGAACCTGTTGATCCTTCTGTCTTAGCCTCCCAAATATTGGATTAGAGGTGTGTACCTCGTCATGCACTCTGCACAGTTTTGATCAGACTATTCTAGTGTTCAACAACAGAGGGACTGATGTGAAGATCCGAGATAGCTTCATTCCTAAATCTCTCTCCTTTGTAGGGGAGAGTGAAAGGCTGAACTGGCTGCAAGTTAAGGTGCCTGTGTGTGCCCCTCAGTACAGTAGTTTCCAGAAGTCAGCATTCTTATGTGGTGGCTCAGGGCTGCTAAAGAGTGTTCTGAGAGATGACAAAGATTTCTAGCCTGTTAGAGTCCAGACCCTAACACCTGTTGACATAATTTCAGCTGTTTATTTTTGACCAAAGCAGTCACAGCACTCACCCAGATTGCAGGGTGGGGGGACAAGCTCCATTTGTGCATGAGTAGAGACAGAGAGATGTGAGCCATCTTTAACCTACCTGCCTATAAAAAGTATTACAAACTTTAATCAAATACAGCAACCAGAATACAAACATACAAATTCACTTAAGATACTTGGATAATTTTATAGAATTTGTTGCATTAGCACAAAGGAGAGAGGAGAGAGGACAAAGGAGATGAGAGAGAGAGAGAGAGAGAGAGAGAGAGAGAGAGAGAGAGAGCTGAATTTGAACTAAATCTAAAATGATATAACTATAAGAATATAATTTTTCCCCAGGGCTTGCGATGTAGCTCAGTGGTAGAGTGCTTGCCTAGCATGCACAAGGCCCTGGGTTCAATTCCCAAAATTGAAAAAAAAAGAAAACAAAATTTTTCCCAATTTTGTCCCTTAGAACTCATAAAGTCTGACCTGAAAGCATTATTTAATTATAGGTTTATAGGTTTTGAGTAGTGACCTGAATGTGTAAAATATAGTAAAAGCTAATGCACTATTGGAATTTCTCCTACAAAAAAATTGTTTCGTTAATTTTTTTTTGTTTTTACTTCACTGATTTTATATAATACAATATCTGTAGTTAATAAAAATGTGTTATATTCATGAAAATTGGTGAGAGAGTTGATTTTAAGTGCTCTTACCCCTCAAACGATAAGCTTGTGAGGTAGTACATAAGTTAATTGAACCTATTTGGCCATTCTACAGTGTAAACATATTTCAAGACATCATGTGTTAAATTATAAATACATATAACTTTTGTTTTTCACCTAATATATATATATATATATATATATATATATATATATATATATATATATATATACACAAATTTTTAGGACCAGAGGTGTAGCTCAGTGGTTTGCCTAGCATGCATGAGACTATTAGTTCTATCCCCAGTGCTGAAAGAAAATAGAAAAAAAAATATTGATCTTAGCATCCTTTAATTTTTACATAATAGGTATTATAACCATTCACTGTAATATAATGATCTCCATTTTTAAATTCCTGCTGAAAATCATTATACCATAAATGATTATACAATATTAGGATTGTTTTACTTGGCTCTATTCGACTCAAATGCTATTTCCTTTGCATTTGAGTATAAATTTAAGAACCATTCTTTTGGAAGCTCTGAGCTATCAACACAATCAGTATGGCCTCTGCTTCTGAAGTCTCCTTTAGTAGACTTCAGACTCTAAGATTAAAGAAAATTATTTGCCCAATCTGTTTCACCTATAGTAGCAATAAAATCGTTCTTTTACCTAACTATGGTACATTTTTCATTAACTTTGATTCATTAGGTCTACTCTAAAGGACAGATGAGATCACTTAGTCTCTAATAGCAATACAAATCTTTAATTTGTGGATCTAGAAGGTCTTATAATAATTGGTAGCTAGTAGAAATTATGAGTTAATTGTTTTTTTTTGTTTGTTTGTTTTTTGGTACTGGGGATTGAACCCAGGGGCATTCTACCTCTGAGCTACACACCCAACCCTATTTTTTATTCTTTATTTTGAAACAGGGTCTCATTAAGTTGCAGAGAGCCTCACTAAGTAGCTGAGGCTGGCCACGAGCCAGCATCCTCCTGTCTCGGCCTCCCAAGTACTGGGATTACAAGCGTGCACCACCACACCCGGCTTTATTGACATTTTTCATTGATTTTATTTTCTGAAAAAAAATACTTTGTCTCTGATATCTAAATTGCCAATATTTTCCTATGATATATTAAATAAGAACATGACAACATCTAGCAAGAGCATTGGCCACGTTATGGTAGTTCTCTGTTCAAATTTCTAGTTTCTGTGGACAGCAAGATTTGTGTTTTTCCTGAATTTCCATGTCATTAAACCGGGATTTTTATTTCATAGATACTAATTTAAGAACAAATACTGTGCTGTTCACCAGGATGATTATAATACACTTGCTTCAGGGATTTTTCTTTTATTTATTTCATGTTCTTCTTGTACTAAGTGTTATTGGGGTATACCTAAGTTATAATTTATTTTGAAGATAAAGTACCTAGAAGATGGAAGTCTACATAAGGTGGAAATCAAACTTGCCTCTTGCATTTTGCTCATTAAACAAGCAAAATTACTCAGAAACTACCAAATTGAAATAAATTAAAGACATGGCCAATTGAAAATAAATTAAAAGGGAAACTGCTTACCGTTCATTTGTGCTGGCCTCAGGAAATGGTCTCATTCACTCTAAATATCTCTGAAAAGTTTGACCTTGGCTATGAAGTTAAGAGAACATAATCACAATCTGTTCTCTTTGGAACAGGTGGATCTACTGGCAAAATTTCTGGTATTCACATTCTCACATTAGTTATACAATTAATTAATAGCTACCTTAATTTCCTTCATGAAAGGCATTATTAAAAACAATAAGCCAACATTAAGTGTTTAGCTATATAATCACTTGGAGAGCAGAATAGTTGTCTATCTGGCTTGATATCACACTTACTGGAACATCTGGGTTTAGACATGTGGGGATATCTAAAACCAATTTATTTTTCTTCCAAATACTTTATCTCTTTTTTTATAGGGCTTTAGCATTATATATGTCTAACTAGAGATAATTTGATAATGACTAATTTTTGTAGAAAACACTCATGCCACTAAGCAATTCATAGGACACAGAGCATTGTTTATTTAGAGTTACCAATTCTATTTTCTAGGAGCTAGGTGTCCTTTTTCATAACCATGGATCCATGAGCATTAAAAAAATAAGTGCTCTTATCCAGAACTAAATAAAAAGTAAATAAAGATAAAAAGTAAGGTAAATAAAATATTAGTAAGCAAAAATGAAAATAGTAAATAAGTCCAAGTGTTTATCTGCTTTTTTGTTAATCATTTAATTTTCATGATACTACTATAAGGAAAATAATATTTTAGAGGGCAAGGGGAACATGCCCAATTCCACATGGGAATGCTGTCCCAGAGGAATTCACAAAACCAATGAACAGCAGAATCAGGACTTGAAATCAGCCTTTTTCGTTTGCCTGGCTCCTGACTATAGTTTCGCTTTTCATTTCTTCTTTAAATTTATGAAGAAACTACTAGTAAAGATGCAGTGTCCCTAGGATGTCATAACAGAACCTGAAGTTACACATTCAAACTTGCTTGTTATGAGTGCTGTGAAGTTTTCAAGTGTTCAGGCTTATGAACTGTATGTTGAACTCACCACGTTGGGCCACCTAGAAAGGTCTAATCATAAATTCATTTGGTGATTGACACTCCACTTCTTCTCATGGATAATATATGATTACTTTTTGGAAAGACACACATACACAAAATATTAAGGGAAAATATCTACTCTTAGATATTAAAATATAATTTTCCTTTACAGCTTACCATATTCTGAGGAGCATCTAGAAGGATTAAAAATAATGAGGGAAATTATACTTTGTAGCTTATTTCTTTCTAAATGTTCTAATTTTGTGATTTCAACTAGATATCAAGGACATATTTAAACGGTAGAAGCATTTTATAATTTTGATTTCCAACACCATGGACTTTTAAGTAACTGAAATATTACTAAGAAAAGTGAAAATCTAATACTGAAATTGCTTCTCATATATACTAGTCATAATATTTAAGTGAATTTGGACTTTATATATATATCAAATATATCTCTTTTGCTTAAAAAGTCATATGACTGGTTCTATAGTTTGGCTATTGTGAATTGGACTTCAGGTAAATGAGAACTACCAGGAGGACAGAGGAAAGGAACTTGGAGAGAGTAAAAAAGAAGGGGAAAAGGAAGGCTTGATGAAGGAAAAGTTCAAATAATGCTATGTACATATATGAAGTTGTCAATTCCAATATCACTAATAGGTATGAGGAAGGGAGGGAGCAGGGCAGGATCCAGAAAGAAACACTAAGTGCTGTGTGCATGTATGTTTCAATCACTCCGAACCTCATTATATATAATTACAATGCATGGATTTTTTAAGCTGAGCATGGTGGCACAGGCTTGTAATCCCAGTACATGGGAGACTGAGACAGGAGGATTACAGGTTCATGACCAACTTCAGACCTTGTTTAAAAATAAAAATAAAGACCTTGTTTAAAAATAAAAATAACAAGCCAGGCATGGTGGCACACGCTTGTAATCCCAGCATTCGGGAGCTGAGACCGGAGGATCCGAGTTCGTGGCCAGCCTCAGCTACCTAGTGAGGCACTCCACAACTTAGTGAGACCCGGTTTCAAAATAAAGAATAAAAAATAGGGCTGGGGGTATATCTCAGAGATAGAATGCCCCTGAGTTCAATCCCCAGTACCGCAAAAAAATAAAATAAAATAAAAATAACAACAAAGACCTTGTTTAAAAATAAAAATAAAATCAGACTGGTGGTGAAGCTCAGAGGTAGAACACCTCTGGGTTCAATCCCCAGTAACACACACACATACGCACACATACACACACACACACACACACACACACACACACACTATATATATATATATATGTATATATATATATATATATTCATATGGGTCATACAAATATTTTTAAAGGAAAATAGAAATATCAAGATTAAATATTACAGAATTGCTATTCCTTGTGATTTATTAAGGTAAAGTCTTTCCTATAGAATTAAAACAGATCAGAATTATTATGATTGCTAGCTGAGTGGGTATGGAAATGATTCTCACAGTCTACTTTCATTTATGTTATACTGTGTGATTTTTCTGCTCTGACTTTGTAAGGTCTAGACTTCCAGGGTAAATTCGAGAACATTTTATTTGGAAAACATTATTAGAGCCCATAATATGTTCTCCTTATGATCTCTTCAGAAGTAAACATTTTTTTTCCAGACATTATTTGTCTTTAACATTTGGTCAGTGAATCAATACATATAAAAGCTTTCACCACTGTGGGTATCTTAAAAGAGCTGATGCTAGGTATGGATGTAAAAGAGCAAGAACTTTTGAGACCTCATCTTGGCAGTACTTTGTGAGAATACTTCAGTTTCCTAAGGCTGAGACCAGATGTTTTTCATCTTGAGTTCAGCACAATTTCTGACACATAGTAGGCAGTTAAAAATATTTGTTGACTGGAAAATGAATGAATGGCTGAATATTCTTAACTGTTCCAGTTTACCATTTAGAGGTTATTTTTAAAACTGTTAGAGTGATGAATATATTCATTAAATACAGCAGCAAATATTTTCCTTTGACAAATCTCCAAGGATTTTTGATAGGTATGCTAGTTCCCCATGGTGCCAAAAGCTCTAGTTGCTGTTTTCTTTTTAGTACAAACACCATAGAAGTCTTTGATTAAACTTAACTCAAATTTGTACTTCCAGTTGTTTTCTTTGTGAAAATGTTGAATTACATGTTGGATTTCCATTATTTAAGGTATGATTAATAGTTTTTTATGCATAAAGCCTATGATTATAAACAGTTTTTTTGAAACAATTCTATTAAAATGTCACTTAATAATTTTTCAAAAATTATGCATAAACCTCACAACAATCTTAAAATATAGGTATTGTGATTATTGTTTCTTATAAACTAAATCTAGAGATGTTTTAAAAATCTGCCCCAGCTCATTTGGCTGGTAGCAGGACCATACTTGACAGATGCTAAATTGTTACATTTATACTGTACTATCTTTAGCAAGGATCTTTTTTGGCATTGTAGTACATGTACAGAATTCATTTCTCTCTCTCTCTCTCTCTCTCTCTCTCTCTCTCTCTCTCTCTCTCTCTGTGGTTTCATTAAATATTAGAGCACTCAGAGTTCTTATTTCAACAAATGAATCCCTTTAAGTCTAGAATCAAAAGCACATGGCCAGAAGTGCCAGATTTTCAAAGTATTTTATACAGTCTAATTTTTAGAGTTTTAAATGTATAATGTTCTCGTTTACTTTTGTACATCCTTGGGAGTGAAAAAAAAAGTTTGAGGAATAAAAACAGAACTTGTTTATTTTTAAGCACCAGATTTGTTTTTTATACACTGAATACTTTGGTTTGGTTTTGTCTTCCTACTTCCCCAAATGCTCACATAGTCATGCCTGGATACAGGTCTAGTTGTTTATGATATTCTAGGCAAAGACAAATTTATTTTATTTTTCATACTGTTTTTGTATTCATACAAGTCAATACTCCACTAAAAATTGTGTAAGAAAAACCAACCTAGGGAACAAATCTGAATCCATTATTGTCCACGAGTGAGGAGAAAACACATGTATTTAAATTACCCAAAAAGTGCTCATATTACTTCTTCAATTGGTACAATTCAGATATAAGTAGTGATGGAGCAGACTCTCTGAGAGCTGTAATTATATTCCTGTTATATCATTTGGATGCTCTTAGCTGCTGTGTATCAGGACCCACATCATGATCATGGAACAGACTGTTTCTTGTGAAAAGTGGCAGCACTATACCAGAGTTCTCCATAAAAAAAAAAAAAAAAAAAAAAGAGGCAAAGTGCTGCCTTGTTCAGGTTTTTGCATTTCCATTATTTTTATAAGTTTCTTCTCTTTGCAAAGTTAGACATTAATTATAGTGATTATTATATACAAAACAACAGAAGAAATAATCATATAACTAAAAAGTTATCTTATTGTGGAAATGGAACAGCTGCTTTATGAAAGTCAATATTTAAACCCCAATTCTATCATAATACTCTTAGTACCAGTATTTAGACCATCAAAGTGGACGAAAACATTAGCTACTTTAATCAAGACATGTCTTACTGATTTATAAGTCTATAAATATATCTTGAAAAGATATCCCTGATTGTCTATAGAAATAGCTAATCTCTATGTTAGTGTATTTACATGTATGTTGAACTAATTAAAGAATAAGAATGAAATGAGTCCATCTCTGCTGTTGGCAAGGAAAGCTGAAAGAGAGAGAGAGAGAGAGAGAGAGAGAGAGAGAGAGAGAGAGAGAGAGAGAGAGAACTGATTTTAATGGTTAATGTTCTTTAATGTTATAATTTGAAGACAATTGATTTTAAAACCAGACACTTGGATGCTAGTTGGAGCTGCATCTAATACTATGTGACCTTTTGCCATTTATTTAACTACTTTGAATCTCAATTTATTCATGGTGACTAATTGCAATTTTCCTTGACTCATTTACTTTGTGGAGTCTATCAAAAGCTGTAAGATACTTTACAAACTATAAAGAGCCGTACTAATATATTTTATTAATAGAAAGCTGAATTTTTTTTTCTAGAGGTTTTCTTATTTATATTGGATCCCAGGTCCTAGTAACTTGTTCCTTTTTGAACTTTGGGAATTTTCTATGTCTACCACAGGAATAGCAAATGGAAAATTTCCTTGAAGGGTTTAGAGATCAAAGAGAAGACGAAGCAAAGTGTGTACCTGACACAATAACAGATGACTAAACCGAAGCTCGCATCAGACTTTCCTGTTGCCTCACTTACCCAAACCAATACAAATAGTCTTGTGTGGATATATGCACATCTGCACATTGTATGCTACTGCTGTGTATATTTGTCTATATTTTTGTCTTTATAATAAAGGTTCATTATGCATTTCTGAAATATGCAAATCTTCAACTTTTGATTAATCTACAACATGTAGAAATTACTCAGGGCCACTAGTGTATGTCTTCGTGGAAACCTCTCACACAAAGAAAAAAGATTTGTTTCCCATAGGACTGCATAACAGGAAGGCATTATCCATGAGAAACAACTAGTTTTTCTAAAAGGACCAGTCCTAAAAAGACATATTTTATGTAATAATATAGAAATAACAAATAATCATCCTTGTAAATGGGATCAGATGGCAGTAAAAGAAAGCATTCCTGATGGCTACAGTGTAGGCACCAATTAGACAAAATGGCGCATCAATGCCAAATGGACAGCGTACATCTGTTGTTACAAGGGAAGGGTTCCAAGGACTGTGAGGACTACAGAAGAAAGAGTAGGGGAATTTGACACACTTTGACTTTCCCTTAATTAATGTTTAGCTGCAGAGACAGCATAAACCTGTTTTCAAGTTGAAGATAATACTTTCTAAAAAATCTAACATTAATATTTATAATAGTCATGGAAAATAAATCTATTTTTAATAATTAATTAAAAGAATAAATAATATTTATATTGTTGCAAAGATGGATTCAGTATTAAAATATGAAAATAAAATTTTGTAAAATAGTAACAAGAAACTAATGTATCATCACCATATACACTGGTACTTTTTCTATTGAGAAATCCAGGGATGTTAATATTTAAGTATTATGGGCTTCAGCAACTGCAATTGTATTAGTGTACCTAGCTGTTTAATTATATTTTTGTGCACATTATTATTATTACTTTTGTACTAGGGATTCAACCCAGGGGCTTTTTACCTCCAAGTTAAACCCCAGCTCCCTTTTGTTGTTTGTGCTGTTTTGAATAGTGTCTCTAGGTTACTGAAAGTCTCTTTATACTGCTGAGCCTAGTCAGTATACTTCAGCCTCCAAAGTATTGAGATTATAAGCATGACCACCACTTCTATATAAATTATTTTTTGTGTATTTTACAGCTCAGTGGTCTAGATATTCAAAATTAGAAAGCCAACTAGAACTTTGAAAATGGAAGTAACATAGTCCAATTTTTAACGATGATTTTTTTGTAAATTAATTTAAGTTTATTTTAATATTAATCTGTTCATTTTCAAATACACCTATCTTCTTTCCTATTGGAGAGTTATGACTAAAAAGAAATTAACTACTCCTTTGTTAATCAGCACACTTGACCCAAGGGACTTTTCACTCACAGTGCCTATTTTTAAAACAGACTATGACCCTGTTAACAAACATGTTAACTGAAGAGTGAATGCATATTCTAAGCACAAATTCTAAACCTGTAATATATGCAATCTCTCATGCTAGCAACAACAAAATAAAACATACATGTAATAACATGCCAAGTTGTGTATGGTGGTGCTTGCCTGTAATCCCAGTACTTGAGAGGTTGAGACAGGAGGATCTCAGGTCAGAAACTTAATGAGACCCTGTTTCAAAATAAAATAGAGTTGAGGGTGTAACTCAGAGGTAGAATGCCTCTGAGTTCAACCTGAAGGAAGGAAGGAAGGAAGGAAGGAAGGAAGGAAGGAAGGAAGGAAGGAAGGAAGGAAGGAAGGAAGGGAGCCAAATAGGCCATAGTCAGGATCCCCTCTCAACTGCTGAGAGGGTCTTCAGATGGTTCAGCCTGTGTCCCTGTGGCATGCACTGACCTCAGGAACCCTTGGGTGGATATCTAAAAACCCAGAAATTGGATATGGAAAAGAACAGGAAGACCAGAATGTTGAACATGATTACAAAAAATCAAAGAAGAATCTAAGTCTAGTAATATAATACTCTAAATATAAAGAAGATAGCTAATGTGGAGAACCTTCAGCTGGATTCCAAATTCTACTGTGAACAATAAAGCTCCTACTTGGATTAAACCATGTGAAAGCCATGTGTGTGGAGAAATCCTCATTGGTCACCATCCTATATGTGCCCATTGGAGTTCAATCTGGACAGAAAGCATATGAGTGCCAGGAATAAGGAGAGAAAGCATGCAAATTCAAGGAACATGGGAAAGACTTTAGTTTTTCCTAGTGCTTTTAGAGGCATGAAAGGAATCATACTGGAGAGAAACAGTATGATAAAGCCTTTAGATATCTGTTTTCTCTTGGAAACCTTGAAAGGTCTTACACTGGAGAAAAACACTGACTGTAAGCAACATGGAAATGCCTCCAGTACATGCAGTTACATTCAAACACATGCAACAAATCATGTAGGAGAAACCCCCTGTGTACGCAAGCAACGTGGGAATGCGTTCTTTTCTTTGAGTAACCTTCAAAGACACGAATATACTCAATGTAGAAAGAAACTCTGTGTGAGCCGGGCGTGGTGGCGCACGCTTGTAATCCCAGCATTCGGGAGGCTGAGACAGGAGGATCCGGGTTCGCGGCCAGCCTCAGCTACCTAGCGAGGCACTCCGCAACTTAGTGAGACTCAGTTTCAAAATAAAGAATAAAAAATAGGGCTGGGGGTGTAGCTCGGAGGTAGAATCCCCCTGAGTTCAATCTCCAGTACCACAAAAAAAAAAATAAATAAATAAATAAAAAAAGAAAGAAACTCTGTGTGTGTAAGCAATATGGGAAAGCCTATTGTGACCACAACTCCTTCAGAAAACTTTTAAAACCTCACAATTTTCAGAAAGAATATGAAAGAACTCACAGTTTACAGCAATTCTATGTATGTAAGAAATGGGGGAAAACTTTAGTTGTTCCAGTTCCCTTCAATGCATGAAAAATTCACACTGGAGAGAAATCCTATGTATGTAAGCAATGTGTGAAAGCCTTCAGCGATCTCAGCTACTTTCACAGACAGGACAAAAATCACACTGGAGAGTAGCCCTAAATATAGAATGAAGGAGGGCTTCATTATAACATAATGGAGTGAATTCATATCAATGCAAAGCATCTGGGAATGCCTCTAGTCATCTTGCTTCAATTCACAGACATGAAAACATTCTAGGAAGAGAAACATTGAGTAGAAGAGATGTGTGGAAGTCTTCAGTTGGCCTACATGAAAGAAAACACAATGAATCAAAACCCCGTAGTTGCAAAAAGTACAAGAACATTGTCCACAATAGATACAGGCAAAGTCCTGTGAAAATTCCTCTGGTAGTGGAATCCTATAAAAGTAATATAAAAAGCCTTAAGCAAATTAATTTATGGAAATATACTTACAGTTATAAATACAATGTGTTTATCAGTGGCTCATTCTTGTGTGTGTGTGTGTGTGTGTGTGTGTGTGTGTGTGTGTGTGTGTGTTACTGGGGAACAAACATAGCAAACATAGGGCCTTGTGTATGCAAAATAAGTACTCTGTCAATGAGCTACATTCCCAGCCCTTTTTTTTTTTTTTGTGGTACTAGGGATTGAACTCAGAGGCGTTCTACCTCTGAGCCAAACCCCCAGCCCTATTTTTTATTCTTTATTTGGAAACCAGGTCTCACTAAGTTGTGGAGTGCCTCACTAGACTAGGAAGCTGAGGCTGGCCTCAAATCCGGATCTTCCAGTCTCAGCCTCCCGAATGCTGGGATTACAAGTGTGCGCCACCACGCCCGGCCCCAGCCCTTTTTAAAATTTTATTTTATTTTGAGACAGGGTCTTACTAAGTTGCTCAGGCTGGCATTAAACTTTCAGCCCTCTTATCTCAGCCTCTTTGTCCGACTATTGGCATCTTACTCTTGGAGCAGATCTCTGGCCTATGTATTTCTCAAGCTTATAATCTTGAAAATAAAGTGTGAGGTGACATATTCTATTTTGTCAGCAATATTATTTGAATGAACCTTGTTAGATCCATTGGTGAATTGAAATGCATTTCTAATAAGTCAGTAGAATTTTTTTTTTTTTTTTTTTTTTTTTTTTTTTTTTTTTTTTTTTTTTTTTTTTTTTTTTTTTTTGCGGTACTGGAGATAGAACTCAGGGGCATTATACCTCTGAGCTACACCTCCAGTCCTATTTTCTTATTCTCTATTTTGAAACAGGTTCTCACTAAGTTGCGGAGTGCCTAAGTAGCTGAGGTTGATCACGAACCTGGATCCTCCTGTCTGAGCCTCCCAAGTACTAGGATTACAAGCATGCACCACCACGCCTGACTTAGTAGACTTTATTTTTATGTGGCTTTAAAATAATTGTGATTAGTGGACCACTAAAAAATTAGGCTTTTTTAATTGTGGAGATTTTCTACTAGCCTCATATGGCAATATCTTACTTTAATATATACTCCATCTTTCTTTTTTATACAACAAATGATATTTTTATGTAGATTTTATATTTTTGCTTTTTCCTGTTTATTTTTTGCAATCAAGACCTCTGTATGTTTTTTAAAAGTTTCTTAACTGTTTTCAAATAACTTGTAGATTAACAAATATTATCTGTTTCTTTCCCTGAGAAAACATCTGCAAATATTCCATCATACACATAGATTAGTTAAAGTTTGTAAGTTTGCCAAGTTTTTCCTTTTACATTGAGTCATTAATATCATATGTGTATAATTAAAAGTTTTTCCTCATGTTAAAAAAAGAGAAATATGCAAAAACTTCTGTCTGTTGCAGTATTTTGTAAATTCAGCAACCACCAATAATTTTATTGTGGATCCAATAATTTAATTTGATATAATACCATTATGTCATTATTTTGTTCATCTGCCTTCTAGTGTCTATGCATTGTACACACCATTAAGCAAAGAGAACATAATTTTTTTTGGTGGTACTGAAGATTGAACCAGTAGCATTCTACACCCCTACCTCTTTTTATTTTTGCTTTGAAATGGGGTCTCACTAAGCTGCTGAGAGTACTATTCTATCTCCTATTCTAGCGACTAGGCTCTATGCCAAGAAACTTACAAATAGTAGGCCTTGTCATTTCTGTAAGCAAGGATCTGGATTTAAACTTAAAGACAATAGACTTTGAAGTCTGTCAAGTGGTTGAACTCCTTTGGAATGAGGAATAATAAACATTTGCCTAATAGAAGGCATTATTATCATTAATATCATTGTTGCCATCATTATTACCCTTTGGTGCAATGTTCAGTTATTTCAGAGAAGTTAATAATTTCTATTAAGTATTTCCTAAATATAATCAATATGTGTTCATGCTTGCCTGTAATATTTTAAAGAATATGAACTCTGTTGTATGAGTATTCCTATTATTCTATAAAGAAGAGGTCTTATACATTATGTCAAAAATTGTACTTTTGGTCTGGCTTCTAAACAGTAGAATTTCATAGTTCATTGGCTGGAGTAGACTAAGAACCAATAACAAAGTTACTTTTGAGATATTTCATTTTAATTAATCTTTCCTTTCCCAGTATATACCCACTCTCCTTTGTTTTTAATAGATTCTGCTGTGGTTTGGATCTTAAGAGTCCTCCAAAATCTCAAGTGCTGCAGGAAGTTTGATCCCCATCTGATGATGCCATTGGCAGGAAGAAATATGAGAATATGGGGTCTTGTTAGCAGAAATAGGTTATTTGGGTCATATCCTTGAAGGGGATACTGGACCCAGGCCTCTTTTCTTCTCTCCTCTTTCAATTAGCCATCATGAAGTAAGCACCATGTGCTCCCCATGATGACGTTATACCTTCGACAGGGACAAAAGCAATGAGGCCAGCTGACCATGGACTGAAACCTCAGAGACCAAGAGCCTAAATAAATCTTTCCTCTTTATAAGCTGATTTTCTCAGGCATCTTGTCACAGCAGTAGAAAGCTGACTAACAAGAACTCAATGCTATGTTTTTGTTGGAATTCAGATTTAGTTCAATCTCAGGTAAACTTTTGTGGTTGATCCATAACTTGATCTGGGCTTTTGGATCCATCACTTTCTACAATAAGAACCTATAATTACTTCAGCAATTAACTGTGCTTAAACATGTTTAAGCAAACTGACATCTGGTACAAGAAATACCTTATCTTTTAACCATCTTCAGGAGTGAAGATTCATTTTCAAGAGATGTTAAATTCTTTATTGACATAATCTACAAAAACTTGAATATCTCTTTAGGATATAATGCTTTACATATAAAATATGGTTTACAATGTTTTGGTGATCATATTATTATTATTATTATTGTTATGATGATGATGATGATGATGATGATGTCATTGAGGAATTGAATCCAGGGATATCCTACTTCTGATGTACACTCCAGCACTATTTATTTTTTATTTTGAAACAGGGTCTGGCTAAGTTACTGCACACTGGCTCCAAACCTGCTGATCCTTCTATCTCAGCCTCCCAAGAGCTAGAATTACAGGTGTGTGTCACAATGCCTGGCTTTGTTATCCTATTTTAAATAGATTTAATATCATGATTATATTGTAAATGTAGAAACAAATAGCTCATTTCTTATTTAATAAGAAAAAATTCCACAGATTTTTTTGTAATTTCTCTTTTTCCTTTTGTGAGTACCAACAAGAATATTATCCTTATAGCTGGGCGTGGTGGTACATGCTTGTAATCCCAGCATTCGGGAGGCTGAGACCGGAAGATCCGGGTTCACGGCCAGCCTCAGCTGAGGCACTCCGCAACTTAGTGAGACTCGGTTTCAAAATAAAGAATAAAAAATAGGGCTGGTGGTGTAGCTCGGAGGTAGACTGCCCCTGAGTTCAATCCCCAGTACCGCAAAAAAAAAAAAAAAAAAAAAAAGAATATTACCCTTATATACAGCTCTAGAAGCCCTAAAAATTTCATATATTCCAGCAAACACTATTATATTAGCTATGATTAATATTATAAGCTATTAATTAATTTTTATTTTGGAAAAAAACACAGAAACTTTCTTCATTAGAAAGAGAAGTAAACTAAAATCAAAGGGCCATAGAGTACTAAAAACAGAGCGATTGCACTCAATAAACCTTGCAATCTACTATGGTGGAAGATAACCATGAATACAGAGAACTTAACAGGAAGTTGTACGTCAGTATAATCCATTTATGCATTCTCTATATAAAAGATAGTTTTCCCATAAGGAAGAGCACATTATACTATATGGAAGAGACTAGGAGGAACGGGTCTATGATGTGCTTGAAAGAACAAGTGAACATCTGAAAGTGGGAGAAAGGACTATTGAGGCAGAAGATTTGAGCACAGGTTCAAAGGTGTGGGACTGTGTGATGTAATTAGAAACAAATGAGTCATCCTGTGTAGTTGTAGGTAGAATAATTGAGGAAAAAAGTGATTGAGTTTCCACAGTTTAGATTTCTTGCTCTCAAACATTACAGTCTGTCAGTACTGAGTTCTGAGTAGGAAGGGGTGGGCAAGAATTTTTACTCCCAGCAAGTGCCCAGGTGATACTTGTTCTTCTGATTCCTGACTCCGGGAGCACATTTTAAGAATGACTGTTTTACAGGAATATGAGTTAGTAATTTTACTTCTGAATTAAAGTTACATACAGATGCATAAAGTATTTTTCTTTGCAATTAAGAAAACAAGATGGCCTTTTTTGTTTTTGTTTTTTGTTTTGTTTTGTTTTTTTACAATGTTAAAATTACAAGTGAAAGGATAATTGACTATAAGCTTAAGGGGCCTATGAAGGAAAGATTTATATCAGTAGAGTTTGGAATTTATAGGACTCTGTAGTGGAGTAGCTGCTTAGAGTACTAAGGATGAAAGCCCTGTTAATATTTACATAACACTATGCTAAAGAACATGCCATGTAAAAGACTGAAGAATGATCTTTGTAGTGTCTTCATTTGAGGAGCTACTTACTACATTTGAGGGCAGTTCATGACTTGATATAGAGTCTAAGGATATTAACCTAGAGCAGATAGAAGGAATTAAAGTCCACATTTAATCCTTATACTCTGGTGCCAAATGTTAAAGTAGGAGTACAGTTTTATTGGTATATAATAATCATTTGTCCAGATAGTGCCATCCTTTCTAATCTATCTCTCCACATCAAAAGTCTGCTTTTTTTTCTCACTCAAACCCACTAACCCAAAAACTTCAAGCCAGTGAGTTCCTAAAATATGACTAAAAAGCAACCACACTCATTTGCTGGTACTATGATCATTGATTATGTACCCTCAAGTAAGTGGTCTAACTGTTCTGAGCTATAGTTCCCTGAAATAAAAAGTACTTGAAATATATAATCTCAAATGCTCTTACCTTTCTTAAATCTCATAATCCTGTGCTTTAGAATAAAAGAAAATAGGATATGAGCTGAAAATAAATCATGGGACATTAACATTGGGAAGATGTAGGTTGAAAGTACATTCAGAAAACTCACTTGCTGGCTTACTTTGGATATACCATTTAATTTCAGCATGATAACAATTTTTCCTCTATAAGAACAATGAAAGCTGAAGAACAATGAGATTCAGAATGAATATATTATTAAAATCATTGAAGCAAAACAACTCCCATTCTTTTCCTTCTCACAGTAAGATAAAGAACTATGAAGAATGAATATTTGCCCCAACCCCATTTCAAATATCTTCTCTCTAAAACCTACAAAGTATAAATCAATAATCAAAAAAGGAAAATAGATGGCAAAAGATGGGAGAAAAAAAGGAGGGAGGTGAAAAAGCAAAGTCTTTTAATTCTGAAAAAGAATTCTTTTTCTTAATCCAAAATGACTAAATCCAATCATGGCCACTCAAGAATACACAGAAGCATATGGAAAGCCACATGCAATAAAAATTAAGTTGTCAACAGTTGTATATGAAAAGTATGGCCACAAAAGGAAGCATAAGTAGTACAAAAATATTCAACAGGTATCTGTATTATACCAGACGCAGTTTACAAAGAAAAGATCATTGGTAAAAATTTCAAACACTAAAGTGCCTAAAAAAAAGATGGAAAGTATCACACTATTTCCAGCAGTACTGGAAACTGTGTGGCCATTGAGACTCAGACCAAAGCCCATTTGAATCTTTATTCCAGCTCCTTACCCTTATAATGTCACTTTGGGCCAATTATTTATCTCTCAGCCTTAATCCTCTCATCTATCACAAGTAGCTCACATTACCTACTTGGCAGTGAACCTGTTACCAGCCAGCACCACATAACAAAACTTATTTAAATACTTCAAACCTCGTTTTGGGTTCTAAGTATTCTCTCTTCTAGGGATGCAAGGAGATAATGTATTTTCAGTACTTGCACGTAGTCATCATTCAATAAGTATTATGTTTATTAGTAATAAATATAATATTTGGTAGATGTGTAGTTGAAATATTCATATTTGGAAACCATCTTTAATTATCTAAAATACCTATGTTTTCTTGAACATGTGACAATGAAAAATTAACTTTCTACAGATTCTGTTACTTTTTAAGGGTCAAGACTGCCTTAAGCTATGCATTTACTATAGGAGTCAAGTCATATCACCACCATTTCTGAATTTTGGTCAAATTACCTAAGAAACCAAATACAACAACATTGGCAGTACTTGTCTAAAACACCAATGAAAGAGGAAGCCACGTATGGGCCCTGAAAACTGTTTTTCAGAAGTCTTAAGAAAATGGAGCCTGGCGTGGTGGCACATGCCTGTAATCCTAGTACTTGGGAGGCTGGGTGTGTATATCAAAGGTAGAATGCCTCTGGGTTCGACCCCAGTTACCTCCCCCACAAAATGGGTTTCAGGAAAAACATCGACAAGGTTATTTAGGAATACCTAGAGGTGTATAACAGTGTATAATAAGAGAATCAGCAAATTAAAATAATTCAGCACTCATACATATAATAAAGACATAATGGAAACTATGGAACAGGAACTTTTAGTTTAACAATTAAATATGTAGAAAGATATTAGTCTCAATTAATGTTATAAAGACAGACAAATAAGGATTTGGAGAAAGCTAAAGTAGCTAAAGGATTGTATTCAAAGACATGAAAGTAGAAATAAGACCGATTAAACAGGAAAAAAAAAAAAACTTTGTGGAAAATATAAAGCAATTGGCAAGTTTTTTCTTCAGCCTGATGGTACATCAGAAAATGAAATAGGTAGGCATATTACGAAACATTGAAGTCTTTTTGTCTTCTAGACTGTAAGGATGATTGAGGTAAAAATCACATTGTAAATGAAGGTATTATAAAATGTATGCATTTTTTTTTTTTTTTTTTTGCGGTACTGGGGATTGAACTCGGGGGCATTCTACCTCCGAGCTACACCCCCAGCCCTATTTTTTATTCTTTATTTTGAAACCGAGTCTCACTAAGTTGCCGAGTGCCTCACTAGGTAGCTGAGGCTGGCCGCGAACCCGGATCCTCCGGTCTCAGCCTCCCGAATGCTAGGATTACAAGCACGTGCGCCACCACGCCCGGCTAATGTATGCATTCTTATGATAACTTGTTATTAAGTTTTTAACAATAACAAGAATAGTAAGTAATAACAATAGTATTATGACTGATGATAATTATGAAGATGATGATTATCATTATAGTAATAGACTAAGGAAAGTAAGATTGAGGGATAAATACAGATATTCTACACTGTATTATTTACATAACTGAGAAAATGAGCAGCTGTATATCTAAAATTATTACACCAAAGAACGTGCTAATTTTTTTTAGTAAAAAAGAAGCTTCAAAGAAAAGTAAATAATTTCCAAAGCCTCCTTGGTCACTAAGTTTCTCTTACACAAGAGGAATTTGATGAGTTAAGTGTAAATGCATAAGAGACATGTGGCTTGCATTTTCTTTAAAAATACACAAGGGTTTAAAAATTAAGGAGAAAAAGTGTTTGGCACAATTCATTTTTGGTAAAGCCAAACCAGAAACATTCAAGACAGCTTTAGATTGTAGTATGACCTTCAGCATTCCTGGTATTAAGTTAACACAAAAATAAGCACTATCTTTATCTAGGAAAACTAAAGCAATAAGCCCTGCAAAAAGGTATGGCTTTGAATGAACCACTTTGTAAAGAGTTTTACTGAGTTCCTTTCTCTCTTTCTTTTTAAAATAATCTCTCATACTGAGGTTTCAAACAAATGCCCACCACATGTGTCATGCTCTGTGTCTATTCTATTATTTCTTCATGATGTTTTTATTTCACATAGTGGAGAAGACAACATCTGAATATGTGTAAGAAAAATGCCAACCCTCCCCTAGTGGTGGGATTAATCTAACCACAACTTGTACTCCTCGATTGGTTCAAATGAGTTCTGAATTTGAGTCATTTTTTAATACTTTTAGCCCATGTTTACCTCTAATCTCTCTCTATATATATTTGTTCAAAAGACACTTCCTAAAAATGACATTTTATTCCTGCAAATAGGCAAGCATTATTTAGGCAATTGAATTCTGAGTGATATTGAGATTTGCCAGTGGGGAAGTCAAGATGATGGTGTATGTACTGTAACAGACAACCTCCACACTGATGGGCTGCAACATGTGAGAAAAAATGAAGTGGGAATATAAAACTCAATGGTTTTATTTCTGTTATTTGCTGCTGGCTCACCTGCTACCTCTATCCAAACATGGTATTTTAGGAACCTGGGGTAATTAATTGTTTTGCTTGAACCAGAGATAGTATAGTGTTGAAGGTTTCACTAACCCTTAAATGCTTCCAGTTACCGTGCGTAGCCCCATCCCCTTCATCTCCTTTATGCCAAGCACTGAGGCCCAAGAGTTCTTCTTTATTATCTTTTCTCAAAGTCATCTTTTCCTTTCTATTCCCACCATCACTTTTCTGAGCAATTTCTCATCTCTCCAACCCACTCCCCGACTACAGTTACAAAAGAGAGAGAGATCATCACTCTCTGCTACTTCAAGTACAGTCCATATCCTGTTGAGAGCAATTTAATATTTCTAAGTAAAAAATTGTACTGGATGTATAGGTCAGTGGTATAGCATTTCCTAGCATGCATGAAGCCCTGGGTTCCATCCCCAATACCTCAAGGACAAAAAAATTATTCTAGTATTTTTCTACTTTATAATCTTCAGTGACATCTTATTGCTCTAAAGCTAAAATTCCAAATCAAAGCACCTGGCAGCAATATTTACTCAGAAAGTAGTTGTTAAAGAAATAAATGCATTCCTTTCATTCATGCCCCCCATAAGGCCTATTTCCACACTGCCCCTACTAATTTTTGGAGTATTCAAACTCTTTTTGATAGGTCCTTCAAAGGTTTCTATTATTTAACCCTTGAAAATTGTGAATATGTTACATATCAAAAGAAACTTTTCAGATGTAATTAAGGCCAGAGACTTTAATCTAGGGAGAGTACCCATTATCCCGGAAGGCTTACTCCAACCACCTGAGCCCTTAATAGCACAGAACATTTTGGATAGAGGCAGAAAAAAATGAAACAGAAGTTGAAATAAGAGATATGTGGCAAAAGTAAAAGTCACAGAGTTCCCAAATATGAGCAAATTTGATATGCTGTTACTGGTTTTGACATGCAAAGACCCACATGCAGAAACCATTGAGGCCACAAGGAGCTAGTGGCAGTCCCCAGCAGATAACCAGCAAGGAAATAAGGACCTTGATCCTGCAGTCCCAAGGAACTCAATCCCTCCAAGAACCCAAATGAGTTTGGATGTAGATGCTTCCCATATCTTTCTGATAAAGTCCAACTGGCCAACATCTTTATTTCAGGATTTTGAGAAGGCAAACACTCAGAGCAGAGAAATTACCAGGCCAACAGAACTTTGAGATAACTTTGTGTTGTTTTATGGCACGTTTACAGTAATATTTGTGGTAATGCAGCAATAGGAAAGGAATCCTTAAATATGCTGGCCTCGAGTTCTGCCCACATATATGCCCACCTCTTCACCCTTGATTGTCACATTATTTACCCTTGAAAATAACACCTCCTATGCCACTTTCCAGATCAATTCTAATTTACATAAACCTTTGAAAAATTTTGCAGTGGCTCCCTTTTAGACAATTATTGTAAATTAAGATTTGAAAAAGCCGAGTGTGGTGGCACACCCTTGTAATCTCAGCATTTGGGAGTCTGAGACCAGAAGATCCGGGTTTGCGGCCAGCCTCAGCTACTTAGTGAGGCACTCCACAACTTAGTGAGAACCTGTTTCAAAATAAAGAATAAAAAATAGGGCTGGGGGTATAGCTCGGAGGTAGAATGCCCCAGAGTTCAATCCCCAGTACCGTAAAAAAAAAAAAAAAAAAAAAAGATTTGAAAAAAGAAAATACTTTGGAAAATCTATTTGAGTTGACTGAAAAGAAGTATACATCTTTTGAATCACTTGCTATAATATATAATAGTGCTGATATACAAATGTTCCTGCTTGATTTATAGCTATGGACATTAAAAAAGAAAACGGTTTTAAGCTTGAGCTTGCCAAATCTAAATATACGTGTATAACACTTGGAAATCACAATAAAATACAAATTTTTATTCAGATCAGGGTGGTTCTGAAGCATATTCATTTCTAATGAACTTTAATTCTGTTGTTTTTTATTTCTTGACAGTGAGCATCTTACTTTGAATCTACACCTAAATTTTCTTATCCATAAAATGGATATTATGAGCATAAGTGATAGTGTGTATATTAAGGAGACACTTTTTCCTTTTTCTTTTTTTCTTTTTATTTTTTGCTCTGTGCCACATCCTCTTGGCCCACACTAATCCAAATCCAAATTGTATTTTTGATAGAGCACATCACATTGTACATGAAACACAACAATATTTCTCTACTTTATTATTAATGCAGCTCTGATAATACCAGTAAAATAGCACATGCAGGGAGTTAATGCCCATAGATGAATCCATCAGTTAGTGGTACTCAGGAGCTAGTAGTGATAGCTACAGGCTCTTATTCTTCATTCATAAGTACATTCAGTACAGATTTTAGGAAGATTTAGGCTCACAGTGGGACTGTGTTCCAGTTGACAGTGGTAACAAGCTTCTTCTCCTTTCCTGTGTTACATTCCCTATACCTAGATTCCTAGGATCATCCTTTGAAATAAACTAAATTTTAATATGTCCTTGTTTCAAACTACTTTTGGCATCACTTTCACCTGTTTTGGAATAAATGAGGGGCAGCAGAGAGGAAAACATTGCCTGATGGAGTAGCTATAATTGAACTGTATGGAGGCAATGGCAATTTTGAAGGTTGTGTAATTAGCTAACTTTTTATTTGCATTGGCTATATTGAAGAAAAAGAATATCAACCTCAAATGAGTATCATATCATCCCAGGGAGGATTAAGCAAACTACAAGAACTCCATGGAATGTTTTTTAAATATTTCCATTTTCTTGAGCAGGGGATACAATTTGCTGAAATTTAAACCTGGGTTTTATTATTAAACGTTGTAAAACTGCAAAGGATACTGAACATTAAGCCCTACTGTGTCTTCCCTGTTAGAATCATAGGCCAAATACAGAAGTGAGAAACTGAAATGTGAAATGGGGATACTTGAGCTGATGTAACCCCTCCACACACACACACACATACACACACACACACACACACACACACACACCACACACACTAACACACACACACACACACATACACAGGCAATGATTTAATAAGAACACCTGTACTTCAGAAAAGCTTACTGTTCTCTGAAGAGCAGAACTGATACCAGGAGATAATGTTATCAGATAGAGGTCCTCAGGGTCATGGTATAGTTGCAAAATAGCAAAGACCAGGTTTTGGCACCTAATCATCAGAAACTGTAGATATAATTACTAGAAAGCATAGCAATGCCAGTGCATGACAAAAAGTAGTTTTTGACATATTGCAATGCATAATTATGGCCTAGACCCTGAGGAATCCAGGAGTAAAACAAATGAGCACTTAACAGGGTGATGCTTGATGTGAGTAATCTGAAAAGACCCAAGAGCTGGTAGCATGAGTCTGCCACTCAAATGAAAAATCACTATTTCCTGCCCAGTTTCCAGATCTCACCTGGCCTCAGACATTTAGCCTATTCATAAAAAATGGGACAGGTTGTTTTGAGAAAAGACATTGTCATACCACCAAAGTATATGTAGTAAATGTTATACCAATCTCTCCTCTAAAGGATTTATGGCCTTATACCAGATTAATGATATGTTGAGGAATAAAATCTATACACCAACCATGAATCCACTAATAAGGAAATCTGAAAAATAATTTATTTCACAATAGCTTCAGAAAACACACACACACACACACACACACACACACACTTAGGAATAAATCTAATCAAGAAGGTAAAAGACCTCTACAATGAAAACTATGAAACACTGAAGAAACAAATTGAGGAAGACTTTAGAAGATGGAAAGATGTTTAATGTTATTGTAGAAGGAGAATAAATACAATCAAAATGGCCATAGTATCTAATGAGATCTACAGAGTCAACAAAACTATCAAAATTCCACTGACAAAGTCAATCACTAAACTGAACATGAGAAGGGAGTGGGGAGGGAAAAGGGTGGAAATTGGGCAAGAATTAAATGAGTATTGTGTGCATGTATGCCTCTACCAGCTTGTACCTAACAAAGATGTATGATTACAATGCACTTTTTAAAATAAAAAATATTTTTAAAAAGCTTATTATCAGTAAATACTATTTATACACAATTATATATACACAATTACATTCTTCAGAGAGCTAAGAAGAATTCATATGGAAGAACAAAGGACTCAAAATAGCCAAAGCAATTCTGAGCAACAAGAACCATGCAGAAGGCATCATAACACCTGATTTCAAATTATATTACAGGCCTATAGTCACAAAAATAGCATGGTATTGGCACGAAAACAAACACAGAGATCAATGGAATAGAAGATCCAGAGACAAATCCTCATATAGTCAGTTTATTTTTATAATCAGTTTATTTTTGACAAAGGAGCAAAAGCATACACTGGAAAAACACAACATTTTTAACAAATAGTTCTGGGCAAACTGGATTTCTATATGTAGAAGAATAAAATTAGATCCCTATTTCTTCCCCTACACAAAAGAAAGCCTAAGCTCTTTCAAGAGATGTTGAAAACTGAGTCTTACTTACCTTTAATTGATTATGCGTGTATACATTCAGTACACTTTTCCATTACACTTTTCTTCTTTTAAATTTATATAGCTATTAGTTACTTTTCAAGATTGTCATAATCTGGGATGGAATAAAGGATGTTCTCTCCATATTAGCTGGTAATCCTGTTTCATACAAGTGAAACGACACAGCTCCACATCTTAGTCAACATTCTCATTGTTATAATCCAAGGTAACTGACCACACACAACAAAGGAAGGAAGATTTATGTGCCCACAGTTTTTGGAGATTTTGGAAATTCGTTCCATGTCAAGTCAGGTTACTTCTGCAGTGCTCAGGGAATGGTGGCTGGAAGCAGAAAAAGGGAAAGAACAAGACCTCTGCTTTATGTCATGGAGTCCAGAAGCTTGCAAGGGGATTCAAAAGCAAAAGCACAGTCCCTGAGGCCACACCCCTGGGAACCAACTTCTCCAGCTACACCTCACCTGCCTAGGTTACCTCCCAGTAAATCCATTAGAATGGATTTATCCACAGAAAAGATGATAACCCTCATTATTGAATTACATCAACTCTGAACATTTATACATTAGCTCTTCAAGGAACATTCTATACTGAACCATAAAACTCCACCACAAAGCCTGTCTTTTCTCACTATTTACTTCTACAATGGCTGTATTAACAAACAAAAAGTGTACCTAAGCCTTTTCATTTCAAGAATATTGCAGCAGGTTAAAACCTAAATGAAACATTTGCCCTCTGCTATACACAATTATCTTCCCAGAAATAATTACCAAATGCAGTGTAATTTAAGATGTATAAATATAACAAACTTGAACAAAACTTTTGTTTGAGATGAAGTCAGTTAGAGCTTAAACTTTGGAAACTCTAAAATTCCAGATTCCAGGTGATTCCTACCTAATTGATTCCATTTAAAACAGAACCACTTATCTCAAAAAAATTAACTTGAGTAAAATTATAAGTAGGAGAAAGTATGAATAGGCATGGTATGGCTAATTATATAAAACATAATCATTTTATCAGACTAGAAATGTCCAGTGAATAAATATGAATAGTTAGAACCTTTCAAAAAGTTCAGAAGAAAAAATAGTTATTTTTATGTATTACTTCTGCATAAGTTATATTCAAAGACTCTGAAAGAAATCCTAGGACCAAAAATATTGAAGTAGGAAGGACCATAGACAGCATTAAACTTTGTCCTCTGTCCTCCTGTACTTCTTTTTCAGAGAAAGCTATGTAGTGTGCTCCAGAGAATCACTGTGGAGTTGATGCTTCCCTCATTGTGCACATAAAGACCCTCCCAGATTCTCTCCCAGACCTATGTGCTGAGAGGAGAGAAAATTTATCAGGAGTTGTATAGAGAAAAATGTATATTTGAAATACATATGATAATAAAATGTTATTTCCCTCTCTGATAGAAATGTGAAAATAGCTTCCAAAGAATCATGACTGGGAGTATCATATTAAATACACCTTCTATGGAGGAACTATGTTGCAAAAACCTATATTAAGCACTTAAGGGGGAGGAAGTGCCAAAACAATGTGTATTTTTCTTAGGATGGCAGACAATGGGATACTACAAATTGCTTATGAAAAGTAGGCTAAGGAAGCATCTTTAGAATTCAGACCCCTCTGTTTCATCTTGTAAAATATTGTCAGGAACTGTAAACAATGTAAGACTTTCAAAAGTCTCAACAGAAAGACAAAAGTTTGTAAAAATGATTCAATCATTTCACCTGCCACAATTTTTAGAACTTTGCTGTCAAGCATCCAGGAAGATTCTTTCAAATAACCATAACCATACACTGTACAAATAGGTGTAAAAAGAAAGAAGTTTCCAGAAGTATTTAATATTTTCTTCCATGATCCCTAAACAAATACTATTTAATTTCCTTAAAGGAAATAAATATTCTCATGTGCAGATATGAAGAACCATTTCACTGGTGCTATCTTATTAATTGTGACTTTGACTGGAAAGCAAATGCTGGTGATTGTGGCTGCCATGTGAACTCATGTTCTACTCATTACTCCCACATTGTCAGTTAAACCCAGAGGATCTCCATTCCTACATATGCTGCATTGTGTTGACTTCACCTTATTTACTAAGGTGAAGCACTGGAAGCACAACCCTAAAATAAAAACTACTTTTTTTTTTTAATTTTGAAGTAAGGTATCCTTAAGTTGTTGAGGGTCCTGCTAAATAGCTAAGGTTGGCCTGGAGCTGCAATCCTCCTCTCTCAGCCTCCCAAGTACTGGGATTACAGGCATGTACCACTGCACCTGGCTTAGAAGCTACTTCTGAAGAGACTACATGGAAACTATAAAGACTTTTCAATATTTTCTCTGAATTGAACCTACATACAAGTTAATACACTTATGAAGTATGAGACCTCAAGGATTTAGGAACAGTGGTTAGTAAGAGTGCAAATGTTGGCTTCCCCATGTAGGATAACATATTCTGTACTACACGTGCATATTAGAACACAGGATTTCCATTAAACCCTGAATATGTAATTTTAAGTAATTCATTCCTACATATGAAATATAATGTATAGTGTTGTATGCAAGGAGAGAAGGAACTGTCCTTGACAAAGATGGAAGAGGCCCTCAGAGCTAACAACATGCCTCCGGTTAAGGCATTGCCACCTACTTCATGGCATCTTACCATCATTTTTAAGAGAAAAGTTAAATAAGTTATTAATTGTTCCATCTAATGAAATTCTCTGACTTCTTTAAAAACATGAGGTGCACATCTATTTAATGACATGAAAATGTATCCAGGATACAATGTGACATGTGAAAAGCATATGGCATTATATCAGTAAAAACATATTTTCAAAGATGAAAGATGACAGGTATTGCATATGTATGCATATATTTGTGTGTGTATTTGTGTATAGTACCGGAGCCAGAGCCTGCCGGCTAATTCCAACAAGCTTGGAGGGAGAAAGTGTGGTTTGAGAAAAACAAAGATAAAAGTTGCTTAAGAAAGAGAAAAACAAGGGATATATTCAGGAGGGCTGACAGTGAATACTGCCGCACCGGAGTTTATTTAGCTCGATCATTATATACTTCTTTGAGGACCAATATACATACGTCAAAGTTAATGTTTTCTCACAATGGTTACATTTTGTGAAAATTAATCATCTGAGGGTATACGGTTTAAGGAACAAATACGTAATTCATTACTATAACAGCCTGATAAAGTCTGAATAAACCTCTTGATTCCTGGAACTTGAAGCAAAGCAGGGCTTTTGCCCTGAGTCAGTAGTCAGTGCATGTTATGGTAATCTTTATCTCCATAAGAACAGACTTCTATGCCTGTGAGTCAGCAAAGGCAGACCTTGAGCACTGTCGGTCTCCAACAGTATAGTACATTATATTTTTATATTTTTAACAGAATGCTTTTAAAGAGGGAGAGCCTTAAATTAAGAGCATTAAATAAAAATGTATTTCACTTATATTTATTTTACTATTGGATTTATTTTCTTTTATTGACAACAAATTAAAAACTATGTATTTGCCTATTCTTTTTGTGTGGGAGAAAAAAAACTTGAAAATGGATTTTACATTAACATAACAAGTCATAATTTTTATATTCAAAAGAGAAATCAGTTTGTCTTAAAATTACCTGGAATTATCAAACTAAATAAGTAAATCTACAAATGCTTAGAGAGGATAGAAATGAAACTCAGTGAAGAAGGTATCAGATTCAATACTCACTAAAAATAAAGTTCTAAATTTAAGCCGACTTTAGACTTGCATAAGAAAGCACAAAAAAAATCAATTCTGTGTTTTCAACTAATCTATACTTCCTGATATGATCTAACCAGTATTTTTTATGCATTTGTCAAATACACAAAAGGGTAAAATGACAAATTTAAAAAAAAAAGAAATCTCTTTGGTAAAATTGTGAAGGCATAGTGATCTTTCTTCAACTTTTTATGATATAAAATGTATTTACCTAGTCTCGAAGACCATCCACCTTCTTTTATATATAATTGGCTCCATAGTGTTTGTTTTTTTCTTGAAAAATGTTTTCTCAAAACACATTTAACAACCTCTTTTAATTCATATTGGTTGGCTTCTATCCTGCAATGTACCTGTTATCTAGAGGTTTCTGTTGATTAGTTTCCTTAATATGGCACATAGATTCTTAGATTCTTTATTTTCTTTTCTATCTGACCCATTATTTATTTTGCTAGAGTTTCATTTTAAGTACTATTTTAAAGAACAATTTATGGCTGCTAACTAATATTTTATATTTCCAAAATCCTAGGATTCTCACTTTGATTAATAGTTGGCTCTGAAACAAGAACATTTTCTAAAATCATTTAACTTAGAAATTTAAAGCTATACTCTATCATCTTCTAGTATCCAGTGATACTTGGAAATATGATATCCATCTTAAAATTGATACCCATCTTAAAATTGATCTTTTGTAGTTGGCTGTTTATTTTAACTTTAGTTTTTGTTTGACTCATATAGCCAGGCCAGCATATTTGAAAATCTCTTGCTCAGAGAAGCACTGAGAAGAATATTGATTACGAGTAACTGAAGGTCTCTGTGGGAGGAGCTGTTAGAAATGGTGAAAGGATATAGAAGTTCACTGAAACAAGAGGAATAAATTCAAGAGATCTGTTGTACATCATGGTGACTGCAGTTAAGGGCAATGTATTGCATACTTAAAAAAAAAAAAAAAAAAACTACTTAGAGTAGTTTGTTTTTTTATGGTACTTGGGATAGAACTCAGGGTTGTTCTACCTCTGAGGTAGTCTCCCAGACCTATCTTTTTTTTTTTTTTTGACACAGGGTCTCTTAGTTGCTAAGAGTATCTCTAAGATGCTAAGTCTGATCTCAAACCTGTGATCCTCCTGTCTCAGTCTTCCAAGTACTGGGATTACAGGTATGCATCACCACACACTGCTTAAAGAGTAAGTTATAAGTGTTCTTACCACAAGAAGTTAAGTATTTGAAGTAATATATATATATTAACTAATTCAGTGTATTTATCCCACAATACATATATATTTCAAAATATCATGGTGCATACCATAAATATATATAAAATTTGCATTTTTCAATTAAAAATTAATTTTAAAAGATACTCTAATTTTGAGAAGATGTATCTAACCATAGTTTTTGTGATTGCTGTTGCTTAAAGTTGTTTTGCATTTTATGGGTTCATTCTGTCTTAAAACACTAGTTTTTTAAAAAATTTTTTTAGTTGTTTGTCTTTGGGAAATTATACTCTATTTTCTCTTTATTTAATTTTACTTATATTAGTTTTCCGTTGCTGCTCTGATAAATTGCCACAAATTTAGAAACGTAAAACAACACGAATTTATTATCATATAGTTCTAGAGGCTGGAAGTCCTAAAATCAAGGTATTAATAGGGCTACATTTGACTTCCGGGAAGATGGCGACGGAGTGAGACACGTCTCAAGAGCTGCTGTGAGCTCGATTCAAATCAGTCGTGGATCCAGCTTTTTGAAAGAAGAAAAAAAAGCAACAAAAAGGTGAAAAACGCTGCGAAAACTGGAATACAGCTGAGCAGAACCCAGAAGGCCGACCAGGGAGAGCAAAGAAGCCCGTCTCCGCGGCCCTGGTGCCAGGCCGCCAGGCAGAACCCGCCATTGAGCCGGCCCCCAGCGTGGAGTCTACTAAGAAAGAAATATACAACAACCCTCTGCACCCCACGGGCCAGAGCTGAAGTGAGCGACTCCTGAACTCCTCATCCTAGCCAGGCGGCATTTCGAGGCACCTTCGACAGAGACCAGAACGTGTGGTACGACCAGCTTAAGCCCGCGCAGGACCATCCCAGCTCACCTCTCCTCACGGAGCCAGAGCAGAGATAACTGCACCCCAGGGCTTGGGTCAGGACTGCCGCAGGAACAGCTTCTCGACGGAAGGGGGGAGAAGCAAATCGGCTCAAGGGTGAGTGGGGAAACGGGCAGCTGGCTGGAGTCTGAGGAGCAGACCAGGGAGAACCGGGAGTCGGCGCGTGCGCAGCAGTAGCAGCCGCCATCTTGTCGGCCGCCCACAGCAGCAGAAATCTGTCCAAAAGACCTGCAGAGGCCAAACCAGGTCTGTTCTTACAAACTTGCAGGGATTTTTATCTTGCTACTTGCTGACGTTGCTTGTTTTCTGGGGTTTTTTGCTTTGTTTTGTTCCGTTTTTACTCTGTTTTCACTTTGCATTGCTACAATTTATGTATGTTTGTTCGGAGGATTGGTAGCCTTTCAGCTTTTGCTAGATC
>PVLC010012018.1:15568-39110 GCA_004027655.1 Graphiurus murinus | reverse complement strand
CAGGGCTTTTCCCACCTCAACACTATTGGCATCTGGGACCATATTATTCTGTTTATTTTTCATCGACAAATCATAATTGTATATATTATATATTTATGGGGCTAGATTATTCTTTGCTGTAGTGGCTGTCCTGTGCACTGTATGATGCTGAGCAGCAACCCTAACCCATACCCACTAGATGCCAGTAGACCTCCACCCCTCTACATTTTTGTTTCTGGACACTGACCCTTGCTTTGAGAACCACTGCAACAGGCAGACCCTGAAAGGTCTGACACAGCTAAGAGAGCCGAAGTCACGAGTGCTCTCGGGGATGCCAAGGCCTGAGCTGTAGTCGTGCTACCCTGCGCTCGGGATGTGCGACTAAGGCCTGTGACGTGGAGCAGCTGCCCTAGGACTCTGGCATAGTCAGCCACATTCCCTCCTTCCCCCAGCAGGCCAGACCCACGGGTTTCAGTCCCACCATTCCTCTCGAGGCGGGCATCTCATACTGAGGAGTGTTAAGTTTGGCTTGGCTTAAGGACCAGGGCACTCAGGTCTCCTGGGAAATACCAATCTGTGACCAATACCTACACAGCTTTCAACAACTTTGCAGCTTCCCTGTGTCCCTACAAGCCTACAACTTCTTTTTGGGGGGGGTATTGGGGATTGAACCCAGGGCCATTCTACCTCCGAGCTACACCCCTAGTCCTATTTTTTATTCTTTATATTTTGAAACAGGGTCTTACTAAGTTGCAGAGGGCCTCACTAAGCAGCTGAGGATGGCTGAGAATCCTACAAGTTCTTGCCTCAAGTAAAGGTCCATCCAGGTAAGCCCTGTCCTAGAAAGCCAAGGCTGAAGATTACATCCCAAAGCAAGCTTTGAAGACACTAAGATCTTTGCTTATGTTCTTCAAATTAATTGTTTGGTCATTTGCTATTAAATGTGAAAAACAGTAACCCATTGGTTTTACTCAAATTACCAATACTCATTTTGCTCCAGTGGTGCAGACCAGAATCACTTCACGGCAATACAGTTACCTCTATTTTCTTTATTGTCCACTAGATTCTGCTCATTTCCACTGACTTTTTTTTTTTTTTTGCAGTACTGGGGATTGAACTCAGGGGCATTCTACCTCCAAACCACACCCCCAGCCCTATTTTTTATTCTTTATTTTGAAACAGGGTCTCACTAAGTTGCGGAGTGCCTCACTAGGTAGCTGAGGCTGGCCGCAAACCCAGGATCCTCCGGTCTCAGCCTTCCAAATGCTGAGACACTGACATTTTAAAAATAAAAATAATTAAAAAAATAGGGCTGGGAGTATAGCTCGGAGGTAGAACGTCCCTGAGTTCAATCCCCAGTACCACAAAAAAACCCCAACAAACAAACAAACAAACAAACAAAAAAACCCACAGAGCTCACCGGGCGTGGTGGCGCACGCTTGTAATCCCAGTACTTGAGAGGTTGAGACCAGAGAATTTGGGTTCCCAGCCAGCCTCAGCTACTTAGTGAGGTCCTCTGCAATTTAGGAGACTTTGTTCCAAAATAAAGAATTAAAAAAACAGGACTGGGGATATAGGCTGGAGGTAGAATGCCCCTGGGTTCAACCCCCAGTACAACAAAAAATAAAATCACAGAGCTCAGCCAAGCTCTTGTAGCATGAACAAAAATGCCAGGTTGGTGAAATCAAATTTCAGGTCTTATTTCATTTTCTCAAAAATTATTAAGAGCCTCAAAGAACTTTTGTTTATGTGGGTTACAGCTATTTTTACCAGAGCAAAAATTAAAACTGAGAATTTTTAAGCCAGACATTGTGACACACACCTGGTATCCCAGTACTTTGGGAAGCTGAGACATGAGGATCAAGACCAATGTACAGTAACTTAGCAAGACCCTGTTACAAGATAAAAAATAAAATAGGCAATACAGTACAAAGGTAGAATGCCCCTAGGTTCAATCCCCAGTACCACCAAAAAGTAACCCTAAGAAATTTTAAAACCACAATCTGTAAGCACAAATTCTGGTAAGTTGTCAGAAGGATGAAGTCAGAAGATGTGGCACTTTGATATTATTGTGAGAACAGTTCTGATCTTGCAGATCCCCCTGTTAAGAATCTTGAGGACCCCTAGCAGGTCCCCTGGCCACACGCTGAGAACTGCGGTGCTAGATTAACACCTATATCGTAATTTGGCTAGCTTCAACTTTTACTCTACAGATTCCAGTGAGGCAAAGCCCAGCAGAGAGATTTGTCAAAACCCATGTGTCTTCCTTTTCAGGACCACTGCAGCCCCTCACTGTATTACCCCTCAGGTTCTGACTCATATCTGCCTTTCAGTTATAGTTTCATTTTCCTGTCCTCTATCCACTGTATCATGAAAGAGAACAGAAGTAAGAGCCTGTTTTCCCTTCACCCAAGTTCTCTAGAGGTGCTGTTTGAAAGATCTGTAAGAAACTTTCTCAGGAGTAGCCTGGTGTGCAAAGGAAGATTTGGTTTCTGTCCTCACTGAGCCTGCAGTATCTATACCATTTCTTTTTTCTTTTCTTCTTTCTACAGGACTCCATACTATCAGTCATTCACTCATGATGGGATCATATTCCCGCACTGCAGGAACGAAAGTTGGCTATACCCAATGCCATCCTACTCCATATTGTGAAATGATCTGTGAGGTCACATATTTTACTGTGGTATAATATATGTAGTAGGCAAGTTGTCATTTTTACCAGGAAGTACACAATTGAGCAGCATAAAGGACATCCACACTGCCACCACGACCGCCATCTACCTCCAGAACTTTTTCATCTTTTCAAACTGAAACTTTATACCCATTAAACGGGAACTCCCCAGTCTTCCCAGTCGCTAGACCTCAGCAACCACCACTCCCTATAGATTTGACTACCTCTGAATGCTAAAAGAAACTGGAGGAGCATAAAGGAAGGAGAGAAAGAAAAGAGAGACAATCAGAGCCACTACTTTGTTAGGTGCATTGGGTTGTACTAGGAACAAAACAAGGGTTTAAAGCCAGGTTGGTTAGTCTTAACCATTCATGCTTCCTATCCTCCAACCATCCTGAAAATGTATAACTAGTTTTGACTGTCTTCTGGTCATCTTAGTTACCAGAGTCTTTATTTGTTCCTTGCAATAAAATTTCCAAGACACTCCGAAGGCTAGTTAAGAGTTGCTGGACTGAATATAGAGCTTCGCACTCGGTCAGCCTCTCATGCCATGTTCCCCACTGCTCGTTGGAAGAGCTGGGACCAGAGCAGCTCTCCTGCTCACAACACAGCACTCTTCCTCCTTGCCCCTCTGGGGCCATGCTGCTTCTGCACGGCACATTCACCTACATGTGCAAACAGGGAGGACAGAAAGTAAACATGTGGTGTCCTCAGCAATCCCACTGGCCTGAGCCTCACCAAAGTATGAACAAGAAGTGTGTTGTCTGGGCCCACTTAGTTCCCTGAAACATCCAGCAGCAAAGAGTAACTTGATCTGCCATCTCCATCCAGCTTAGATCTCCCAGCCAACTGATTATCTACACAGCTGGACCCTATGACACAGGTCTTTTTTGTGTGTAAGGGGTGGGGGGTACTAGGGATTGAGCCCAGGAGTATACCTCTGAGCTATACTCCCAGCCCTATTTTTTTTTTTTTTTTAAATTTTGAAACAGGGTCTCATTAGGTTGATGAGAGTCTCGCTAGTTGCTGAGGCTGTCCTCGAACCTACAATCCTCCAGTCTTAGCCTCCCAAGTACTGGGATTACAGGTGTGCACCACCACATCCGGCTGACACAGGTCTTTTCATCAGATGCCTTCAGTGACTCCCAGCTACCTAGAGAATGAAGACCAAACTCCTTGATCTGAAAACCTCTTCCTTCCCTAGCAAATCTCGACACATCTTGAAGAACCCTTGCTTGCTTTTCTGCCCTGTTCTGAAGCTTCTTCCACCTTGCCCGCTCGCCCTGTCGCAACTTTCCTCACACCTGTGTGTCACACAGCCCCTCCTGGTAAGACCTGCCTGTGTGTCAATCCGTGTGGCTAGCTTTTCTTCACTCACCATAACCATTGTCTATGTGCAGGGCAACAAGAGGATCTGCTCCATGCAGAACACAGGAACCAAGAATTCCTTCCCACCCAGCCTCTCTGAGAGACTGAGGAGAAACTGAGGCTGCCACTCACTGGCTTGTAACTGTACTTAGGACTTGGTGACTGCAGGGGCTTAGGGATGGCAGCCCACCACTGCCCTCGACCAGCTCTCTTCTAGAGAACATATCCTTCCTGCTGCTTTCCACATAGCAGGGCAGGCTCAGTTCCAGCGTGGTCCCAGCCTCTCAGCACAAGTGACCTAAAATGAACACCTCATTCAAAATGGCCCAATGAATGCCGGGCATGGTGGCGCATGCTTGTAATCCCAGCATTTGGGAAGCTGAGACTGGAGGATCCGGGTTCGCGGCCAGCCTCAGCTACTTAGTGAGGCACTCTGCAACTTAGTGAGACCCTGTTTCAAAATAAAGAATAAAAAATAGGGCTGGGGGTGGACCTCGGAGGTAGAATGCCCCTGAGTTCAATCCCCAGTGCCAGAAAAAAAAGAAATGGCCCAATGAACCCCATTTCTGGAATCTTTTAGACTCAAAGCAAGAGGGGAGGCTCAAGCAGGCAAGGGGCAGGGCAGGGCAATGCAGATGTGCACAGAGACGACTTGTGTGCGTGTATGTGTGTGTATGTGTGTATGTGTGTGTGTGTGTGTGTGTGTGTGTGTGTGGGTGGAGTGGGGGGGAGACGATGACCCAAGCCCAGGAGTGAGCCACTCTGTAAGAGTAGCAGCAGCACCCAGACATGGTTCTGTGGCACAGCCTACGACTCTCAGAGCAAACTCCCTTTTCTATCAGTGGAATCTGAACTGACCAAGCCTGTGACTATACTGAAAAGCTTCTGGTTTATATCCAGAAATACTGGCCAAGACAAAAGGAGGCAAGGAGAAGAAACCAAGATTGGTGAAGCAGCAGAATGGTTGTATTTCAGCTCTTGGCTCTTGTGAGCTGTTTGAGCTTCAGTTATATAGAGAATGTCTCTGGGACTTGATTTCCTTGGCCTAACATGGGAACGTGGTCAGGATCTCAGAGTGTCTGACAGTCAGAGGAGACACTACATATAAAGCTCCCAGCACGTGGCAGGCACCCAACACGCAGTGAGTTTTCACACTTTCACTGGGCACTGCCATGAACCAGGCTCTAAGCCAAGTGCTCCACAAACATCCCACGGGGCCCTCAAGAAAATGTCAAAGGCAGCATCAGCCCTGTTTCACAAATGAGTAAGGCAGCAAGTCATCTTGGAGGTAATTCAGTCCAGGCGGGCCTCTGACGTGAAAATTCCTTGCCTTTCTTTTTGTTAACTTCCCTACATTGGCCTCTTCAGTACTGGGAAGAGCCGAGTCCATGTCTGTTGACCATGTTGTCTTTCAAAACCCTCCCTGGGAATGGCTCCTACCTGGGAGACAGGGATGGGTTTATTTTGCCTGGAGTTATAGAATCAGGGCCAGGCACTCCAGCACATCTTTTCTCTGCCACGCGATTCTCTGTAAGGTTGATGGGTCATAGGAGTCAAAGCTATCAAAGTGGACTTTCTAAATTCTTTGTTGCCTCCTAAGATGCTTAATAAATACTGGCTGAATTGAAGGGTTAAAATGCCTGAGGCATAAACACAGACTCCTGCGTTTGGAGATGATTTAAGACCCATTTCAATGCAAGTTGCCCAGAAATGTCAATTTTATTGTTTTAATTTCCCAGGACTTAAACTGTCACAGGTAATGGAGTTTGTCTTTCAGTGCTGTAATTAGAATCATCCCGCACTAGAATATTAGGGAAAGATTTTAAATATGATCCAGAAGCTGAAAATACTAGAAGAGCATGAGACCCAGAACGGTCTCTCTGCATTAAGACAAGGAGGCCTGAAGGGCTGAAGCGCTCTGCCCCGGCCCTGGCCTGGCGCCCTGGCCTGCTGCTAGCTGTGGGGGCCCTCCCTCACGCCAGTTTTCTCTCCAGCTCATCTACTGTCTGCACCTCCTTCTACAGAATCAAAAAGATTAGAAGGAGGGGACCATAAATCATTTTTCTCTCATGAGTTTATAGTGTTCTTTTCTGGGGAGTTCAAAAGCACTTGGTAATAAACCAAGGTGATGAGTTTATGTCTTTTGCTTTTAAAATGAAACTTTATTTGAACTCCTGGAGAGGCATTTATTATTATTTTTTTTAAATTTAGGACATTCCTCTCTTATTTCAAGGCTCTGCCCCATGGCATTTTCTGTGGGCGGCGAGAGTAGGTGATGGGGAGGGAGAAGGGCTGGTGTCTCACCTCCCCTGTTCCCACAGGCTCTTCTGAATGCCTGGCACGTTGTGGCTGACAGAGCTCTCCCTTCTATACTTTTTTTTTTTTGGAGGTACTGGGGATTGAACTCGGGGGCATTCTATCTCAAGCTACACCCCCTGGCCTTATTTTTTTATTCTTTATTTTGAAACAGGGTCTCACTAAGTTGCGGAGTGGTAGCTGAGGCTGGCCATGAACCCGGATCCTCCGGTCTCAGCCTCCCAAATGCTGGGATTACAAGTGTGTGCCACCACGCCTGGCCCTTCTATACTTTTCAACAAGTCTCAACATCAAACCAGAAGTCCCTTCACCTGCACTCACATGCTGGCCTGGCTGTACTTTGTAATGCCTTGTAACTTTATGTTTTTTTATTTTTGCGGTGCTGAGGATTGAACCCAGGGCCTCATGTGTTCTAAGTTAGTGCTTTATCACTGAACTGCACCCCCAGCCCTCTTCTTATGCCTTCTGTGCCTCCCTGTGCTGCCCACTTCTTCTTGCCATAGCACCAAGAGCCAAGAAACTCCTGCAGGGAACTGAGCTGCCTATGAGGATTACCTTACTTTCCTGGTAAAAACAAACAAACAAACAAACCCTAATCTTTTGCTCCTGCCCTTGGAAGCTCAGAAAAAAACCCCACATAATTAGCAAAGTTAATGAAACTGAAGCTGAGAAGAACTACATTTTAAGAAGATGAGAAAGAGAGACAGACAGACAGACACATGGAGAGAGAAGGATAGGCAGACCTGACTCATCACACCTCCTCCACTGAGCCAGATTTTAAGCAAATATGAAATCATCATACTTGGTCTGGACCAAGCTTTTTGGCTAATGATTTTAATCAGGTGTCAAAGACAAAGGGCAATAACCAACCTGTGAAAATGCTGCCTTGCCCCCTCTTTCTCCCCCCCCTGCTCCCCCCCCCAAACTGGGGATTGAACCCAGGGGTATTCTACCTCCAAGCTACACTCCTAGTCCTATTTTTTATTCTGAAACTGGGTCTCACTAAGTTGCGGAATGCCTCACTAAGTAGCTGAGGCTGGCCGTGAACCCAGATCCTCCTGTCTCAGCCTCCGAAGTACTGAGATTACAAGTGTGCGCCACCATGTCCAGCTACCCCCAGCCTTTCTAAATAGAATCATGGGGGTCTACTGCTCTCAGGTAGGTAGAACCACACACTTAGCTCCTAGGCACTGGCATTCAGTAACTATTTAGTGAATGAATCAACCCTGGAAGTACTTAATGATTTAAGATATGTCTAAGGTTTCCAGTCCCCCTGGCTTCACAGGCCAGCAGGCCAAACCATACAAAAATGTCCAAGTAAAACTACGGCAAGGCTATTCCAGGCAGAGGAGGAAACAGTTGGGTTCCCTGAGCAACTTTAACAAGTGCTCCTACCGCTAGACCCATGGGAGAGCAATAGAGTGACCTGTAAGACCTACTCCAACTCATTAATAGACACAGCAGACTGGGGCAAAGCAAATGGAAGCCGCGTGCTGCATGGCAACAGTTTAAGTACAGAAGAACACAGTCTATTAGGAGCTAATACCTACAAGGACAGTGCTGTTCCTAACTTATGGATGCAGCTGGCATTTCTCCTAGGAAAACACAAACACATTCACAAGAGGGTCTCTGCTCTTCTGCCACCATTAAGCAGCTCTAGTCAACTATTTCAAAGATAAGGTCTCAGGGACTGAGCCATCCATGACAACTTGATTTAACTTTGTGAACTGTAACTGTAAACCAAACAGGTAATGATTCAAGTGCCCCCCCCACCGCCAATGAAAGAAGAGGAAAACTTGACAAGTGCCCCGAAGCAACTCAGAAGACAAAAAAGACAAACAAAACAAAACAAAAACCACAAACAAATTAGATCCAAAGGCATGAGGGTGCATGCCTGTAATCCCAGTACTTGAAAGGCTGAGACAGGAGGATGGCAAGTTCAAGGACAGCTTCGGCAATGTAAGGGGACACTCAGCAACCTAGAGAGACCCTATTTCAAACAAAAAATTAAAAAGACGGCATGTACCTTGGAGGTAGAATGCCCCTGGGTTCAACCCCTAGTACCACACAAAAAAAATTTTTAATTTTAAAAATTAAAAAATGAAGTGAGGGTTTCCAGGACCAAAGTGCTTTCAGAAGCCACCAGCGGGAGCTTCTTCAGGTCTAGGAAAGGCTCCCCTCTCAGGCTCCCTACATCAAAACTAAGTCTTCTCTTGCCTGGATCTCTCAAGACAGCCTGAAATGTCAGGAACCAGGACATTTCCCCTTGCAGCTATCTCCCCACGATAATTAGAACAAGAGCTTCTGAGAATAGAAAATATGTCCAGGCAGTAAGGCTACCCTCATGGGCTACCACTTCTCTTCCAATCAAAAAAATCAAATAATTTTCTCTGAACTTTTCCGTTTAACAAAATGATCTACTTTATAGTAAGTTGTTACCTGTTATAATTTAAAGTCTTTGATGGATAGCTTTCCACAGTGAATGTATTTGTCTTATACTGCAGTCAGAAGTAATGCTGACCCTCTCAGCTAAAAAGCGTATTTGAGTATTTCTCCCTGGCTGACAATGGTCAATGGCACAAATGTCTTTGGGGTTAGTCTTGCATGAGACATCTGCATCAGACAACTTGCTTCCTAACCACCCGATGAGGTGAGTTCTAATACAGGACCATGATTGCTGTCTGCCATTCTGAAACCAAAAAAGCTCTCAAATCCAAAAGTTTTTCTATAACTTACTTGGCAGCAAAACTTAATGGACCTGAACTAGTTTAGAGGCAAAGCCTGCCCTGAACTAACATGAGGCTATTTAGATTTTAGGTATCCCACTTAATGTGAATATCCCAATGGTCAGCTACACAAATATGAATGTGTGATTACTCAGTGCTGCCCCAGATCCCCTGGAGGTTACTTAATAGAAAATATATGCACTTTAATACCTTTCTAAACTCCCCAAATCACAGAATTTTGAAATGTTTGGCACCAAGGTTGTAAAATAAAGTATTGTGAATTTTTATTATTAACCTATTTCAGACAAGAAACACTTCCTTGAAGGGAAGCAGCTTGCCCAAGACCACTCGCTAGACAAGGGACAGCCAACTCTGAGGCTGGCAGCCTCCCAGAGTGCCCGAGCTCGTAAGCACTATGGTGGGCTGCTATGAGATGTGTCTGAATTCTCGACTCACAGGACTTTAGCCATGAAGGGGCGCTGTGCTGGCCTGGCTCTTCTCAATAACTATCTACTTGTAAACTTGGGGAAATGGTTGAGTAGAAAACACTAAGCAGAACGGCAGCAATTTGGGGTCCTGGTACTTACCTTGCCCAGGACAGTGAGGCATGGTTTCGGGTCCAATTCTGGCTGTTCCAGCTTCACCACTCCTACCCAGCCATATTCGTACAAGTCCTCTTCATCATTGTTATTACACAGGCCCAGTGGGTGCATCTAGGAGACAAAATGGAAAGAAAACTTCAATAGGACAGCTGCAGACATGCTTGACTCACGCTAAACATTTCTCAGACTCCAGCCAAAAGCAACCACAAAACTTAAAACTGTAGCACAGGGGATAGTTTCCCAACCCATGGGCAATCCTATTTCAGTACAATGAGCTAGGCACACTGGGGAGAACACAACAGAGCCTCTACAAAGGCGTTTTACGGCTGCTCTCTCTGCTTTGTGAGTAGTGGTCATTCAAGGGGGACCACCTGATAGGAGGTAGGGAAAGAGAAACAATGTAACTCCCATATAAGTGCCACCTAAATTGCTGTGAAATACCATAAATTTAACACTAAGTAGTGATGAAATGCACTAGTTTAATATCTAAGACTGTTTGCTTCTAGACCTTAACAACACATTTACTTCAACTTATGCAAGAGAACCTGGAGATTCATCCAAGACTTTACGGGGAAACAACTAGAGATATGGCAGAGTCCCCAGTATAACTAACAGGCTATTTAAAGGCTCTCCCTGGTTACTGAGAAATGGATGAAATTCTTCTTGAAATTTGTAAAGTACAAAATCAAAGATGGATAGAGGAATGTTCCCAAATTTCCTCATGGAAAAGCCTGAAAAACAGAGCATAGGGTCTGTCACTGAACCCCTAACAACAATCTGGAAAGAGGAAATCCTTGTAGACAACATAACCTCTCAAGAAGTTGGTGAGCCTAATATGTCTTTCGATGTGTGGCAAGTCAGTCTCAAGTGAGCTCTGAAGGAAGAAGGAGACTGGCCGGGGAGTCAGCCATCCAATCCTGGGGAAGGGTTGCTAAGAGAGGACATGGAGGGGAAAGAAGAATGAGACCAACCTGATGAGCAGAAGTGATCACAGTCTATACTAAGAAGCTAAAGAGAGCCGGGCGTGGTGGCGCACGCTTGTAATCCCAGCATTCGGGAGGCTGAGACCGGAGGATCCGGGTTCACAGCCAGCCTCAGCTACCTAGTGAGGCCCTCCGCAACTTAGTGAGACCCTGTTTCAAAATAAAGAATAAAAAATAGGGCTGAGGGTGTAGCTCAGAGGTAGAATGCCCCTGAGTTCAATCCCCAGTACTGCAAAAAAAAAAAAAGAAGCTAAAGAGAAAGGCTCAAAAACTAGAAGGGAGGTGGGACACCAACATAGCACGTAGGTTCGTATCACAGGCTTAAGCAGAAAATGGATACAGAAAAGGGGTATGTAGGCAGATGGGTGAGACACCTTTGGGCAGTGAACAATGAGGGGAGGGCAAAGGGTCAAACCGAAGAGAATTTGAATTCCATGGAATAATGCAGAGGGAAGGGGCTGCACAAATCCGTAAGTCAAACGAGGGGTCACTGTTGCCAAGCACAGGGTGCTACACAGGGCACTGCCGGGAGTTGTCTTTTTTTTTGTACTGAGTTTGAACCTGGGGTGTTCTACCTCCAAGCTACATTCCCAGTCCTTTTTATTTTTTTATTTTGTAATCAGGGTCTCACTAAACTGCTGAGGGTGGCCTTGAACCTGTGATCCTCCTGCTTTAGCTCCCCCAAGTACTATGATTACAAGTGTGCACCACCAAACCCAGCTCAGCAGTTGCCTTTATAGTGGGCGAGTATCCCATCCCCTGGGAATTTCAAGAGCTAGAGGGAGCCTTGGGATATCCCAATTTTGCATAAGCCCTCAGGCTCAAAGATTTTGACCAAAGGACCAATGAGGTTTCTGCATGCAGTGAACAGTACAACCCCCCCACACACCCGCACACCCACACACCCACGCACACCCTCTATGCCCCTGCAGGGCGCAGTCTACTCTAGAATGTCTTATAATTATTAAATGATGATGTGTAGCCTGAAATGCTAAGCCCTCTAATAGAGAGTATGAGTGAGGAGGATTAGCCAACTGTACCAACAGCTCATCTCTGACTGAGGAAAGGGCTCAAGGCCTGGCTCAAACCAGCACGGCCACTTCAGCTTCCTAGAGTCACATGTCAAGTCACAGCAACGGCAACCACCCCTTGACTTTTCCCACTGTATCCCATGATATACCTAACTGGCCATGTGACCAGGAGGTCTTAGAGAGGTACGTGCTTTGCATTACTTACGCATTTATGGGGTTTGGTCAGTGATAAAGAGTTGCTCTGGAGGAGCTGAGTTATCACCTTGTATCTTTACCAAAACTCTACTGAGGAAAAGAAGCCCAGCACATACGGTCACATATTGTACAAGGCCATTTATGTAAAATGTTCAGAACAGGCAAATCCTTAAAGACAGAGAGCAGACTAGTGTTTGCCATGGGCGAGGAAACGGGGAGTGACTGTGTAAGGGGTACGGTTTCCTCTTAGGGGTGATGAAAATGTTCTGGAACTGCATGGTGGTAATGGTTGCACAACACTGTGAACATACTAGATGCCACTGAATTATATGCTTTTAAATGGCTAAAATGGTGGGTTTTATTTGACTTTTACCACAATAAAAATGTTTGTAAAAACACTGAACAACTGTACTAGGAGTTTACTCAGAAATTACTGCAACCTGCCTAAGGCTGCCCTCAGCTAACATGAGGATTACGTGGAGGACAGTGCGCTTTCCACCCCTGAGAACTGAAGCCGGTCACAACAGCCCTTCTGGAACTTGTGTCCTGCAGAGCACTGGCCCCACGAGATGAAAAAAATGGGGTTTTGCACCAGTAAATAATGCTGAGAAACACTCCACAGGGACTTGGGATCTACATTTGCAGATTAAAGCTCTGCAGGAGACTATGACTTAAAAACCAAAAGGTTTCTAACCTTTCCTCCATCAGCCTGTTCTTCTATGTTTAATATGACCACACAGTTTCATGGGACACATTAAGAAATGCTAAGTAGGGCGCCGGGCGTGGTGGCGCACGCTTGTAATCCCAGCATTCGGGAGGCTGAGACCGGAGGATCCGGGTTCGCGGCCAGCCTCAGCTACCTAGTGAGGCCCTCCGCAACTTAGTGAGACTCGGTTTCAAAATAAAGAATAAAAAAAATAGGGCTGGGGGTATAGCTCAGATGTAGAATGCCCCTGAGTTCAATCCCCAGTACCGCAAAAAAAAAAAAAAAAAAAAAAAAAAAAAAAAAAGAAATGCTAAGTAGGGAGAGCATATATACCCTTTATTCTCTTTATGAGAGAATAAACCTACAGTAAACATGACGCAAGGCAAAGCTAAATGTCCTCCAATGCTGAAGACCCATGATGCAAAAGCACAGGCTCCAGCGGACGGTCAAGAGCAGCTGGAGAGAAGCAAAGGCCTGGGAGGCAGCAGGTGTGGAGAGGGAGAGGAGAGGATCAGGATAGAAACCAAGAGCAGCTGAGGGGGAGGCTGAGGCCTAACCCACTGTAGCCCTCGTGAGAGGAAGTGGGCCTGACCAGGCCAGCTCAAGCTGTGGAGAAGCAGAACTCGGTGCCAGAGGAAAGGCATGTCAAGAGCGCGTCCCCAGGCATGCAGAAATCCGAACTATGTAAGCATCAAACACACCCAAGGGTCCCTGAGGTCTGCCAGGGTCCACTCAGGTATGCCAGGCCAGCACCCCGGGCTGCACTTCAGGCCAGGCCCTCTCATTCACACTCTCCAAGACCCCCTATCTGCTCTTCTGCTGACATGGTGTGACTATTGGCAGCTCAACACGTCAGCCCTGTTATGGGCGTCAACTTCTGAATGGGATGAAAGTCTTAAAAACCGAAAGAATGTTTAAAGTGCTACTGAGCGCAATCGGTTGGCCTGGGCTATTTTCCTGAGGAAGGTAAAGAAGCTACAAAAATCACCTCTCACTGGCCTGGAAACCTGCCTCACCATCCCCGCAGCCTCCCCACCTCCCCTTGAGCTCCTTCTCTTATTCCTTATTCTTGCTTACATGCAAATTCAATCTCAGCTACTGTTTCCCATCTGCCAGAAGATAATACTGTAGGATTCAGATCACTGTCAGTTCACCCCGGACAACATACTGACTTCCAGAAATGTCTGCCATCCCAGGCCTCCAGCCATTTAAACTCTAGGGTTCTCTTTCCCCAAGGGTGCAAGTTATGAACTCAGGAGAATGTTTTATAGGGAAATCAAAGTAGTCATACATGAAAATATTAATTAGTGAACTGACCTGTCACAAAGGACAGAGTCTTCTAGGCCCTCTCATTCACACTCTCCTCCAAGACCCCCTATTTGCTCTAGGCAAAGGTGTCAAATGCAAATGAGGAGCCAGGTGTGGTGTGCACACTTGTAATCCCAGTACTTGGGAGGCTGAGACAGGAGGATTGCAGATTCGAGGCCAGCCTTAGCAACTTAGTGAGGCCCTCCACAACTTAGTGAGATCCTGTTTCAAAATAAAGAATAAAAAATAGGGCCAGGGATATACCGCAGAGGTAGAATGCGCCTGAGTTCAATCCCCAATCCCCAGTACAGGGAGGGAGGGAGGGAAGGAAATAAAATAAAATGAAGGGAAGGGAGGAAATAAAATAAAACGAATATGCCTTGTCTGGGGACCGGGAAGCAGAAGGCTTTCCCATTCATTGAACACACACTATGTTACTATGTTTATATATTTTTAATCCTTACAGCAAACTCCAGTTGTTGGCATATTTGATAAGATAGTGATTTGACTATGTAAATAAGTTGCAAACTACAACTGCAAATCAGCACCCAACACAGAATTTAACAGAGTTCATGGCAATCTTATTAGTCAGTGACTGTATTCCACTCAAAGCCAATGGCAAACAATCTAGTTAATGATTAAAGAAGAAATATGCACAGGAGCTTCAACAGAGAATAAACAGAGGGTTAGGAGAACTTTGGGCAGAGCAAGAGTCTTCTTGCTTGAAAAACGACTTGACATCATGTTGCTTAAGTCAAACCTAAATGAAAGATACCACATCTATGTTCTTAGATGATTCTGCTAAAAATGTCCCAACACTACTCATTAGAGATTCATTCTGTGTTTATTCTCAGAAATCTATACAAGAACTATAATTACAATTTAACTCATAAAATTAAAAAAAACCCTACTATTATCAAGTCATTTTTTTTTTTCCAGTAGTGGGGATTGAACCCAGGGGCATTCTACCTCTGGGCTATGCCCCTAGTCCTATTTTTTATTCTTTATTTTGGAACAGGGTCTCACTAAGTTGCAGAGGGCCTAAGTAGCTGAGTCTGGCCACAAACCCAAATCCTCCAGTCTGAGTCACCCAAGTACTGTGATTACAAGCGTGCACCACCACGTCTGGCTTCAGTGTCATTTTTAAAGACAGTCCTGATTAAACCTTTATTTCTATTATCCACTAAGGAATTTTGTCTGCGGGGGTGGTACTGAGGATTAAATTTTACCTCTGAGCCATACTCCCAACCATTTTTATTTTTTTTTATTTTGTAAACTGATCTAAGTTGCTAAGAATCTCGCTAAGTAGCTGAGGCTGGCCTTGAACCTGTGATCCTCCTGTCTCCCAATCACTGGATTATAGGCATGTGCCACCATGCCTGGCTCCCACAAGGTCCTTTTCTGGATAGCAAGCATCTCTAAAGACTAAGACTTCCTACATTTGAAATTCATATAGTCTCCAAAGATTCATATATTGCTCCAAACAGGTGACATGTAAAAACCATGCTTCCTTATTTGTCTATGTTCACACTAGCTGGTCAGGCTCACTACATATAGGACCTGTGTGTGCTTCCTGAATGCTTAAATCATTCCAATTTAATCTTAAAATACTTCAGTGTATGATGTTTAAGTATGTTAACTTTGAACTTAATGTGGCTCATAAGCATTTAAAATTTATAGTCATTTCTAGCTAGGCGTGGTAGCACATGCTTGTAATTCCAGTACACGGGAGGCTGAGACAGGAGGATTGTAGGCACAAAGCCTGATTCAGCAACTTAGCGAGGCTCTCAGCAACTTAGTGAGACCCTGTTTCCATATAAGAAATAAAATAGGCCTCAGAGTATAGCCCAGAAGTAGAAGGCCCCTTGGTTTCATTCCCAGTACCATATACTCACAAAAAAATTAGTCATTTCCAAGTTTACTTTCTTAAAATGTTTAGATGAGTAGGGTTTAATCAGATGTTTGAAATTTAAGAAGTTGTTACCTTACTATTTTTGTGGTACTGGGGATTGAACCCAGGGGCATTCTACCTCCAACCTACACCCCCAGTCCTATTTTTTATTCTTTATTTTGAAATAGGGTCTCACTAAGTTGCGGAGGGCCTCACTAAGTAGCTGAAGCTGGCCTCGAACCTGGACCCTCCGGTTTCAGCCTCCCAAGTACTGGGATTACAAGCATGCGCCACCATGCCTGGCACAGATCTATTTTTTATTTGGAATCAGAGTTTCATTAAATTGCTAAAGCTGGCCTCAAATCTGTGATCCTCCTATCTCAGCCTCTCAAGTACTGGGATTACAGACAGGTGCTACCATGTCTGGCTTGGCTTATTATTTTTAAGACTAAAGAGTAGCTGAAGTAAGCCAGGTGTGGTGGTGCACACCTGTAATCCCAGTACTTGGGAGACTGAGACAGGAGGATCATAGCTGTGAGCAACCTCAGCAACACAGTGAGACTCCCAGAAACCCAGCGAGACCCTTGAAAGAAACAAGAAATAAAAAGGGATGAGGGTGTAGTTTGGAGGAAGAATGCCCCTGGGTTGAATCCCTAGTAATAAATAAACAAACAAGGCTGAATTATGTATAAGAATTCAGGGATATAAGAGAAAGAAATCCTAATGAAAACAATCCAATAGACTCAGAAATCTAGAATGGAACTTGACGAAGAGTCAACTAAACATTTAGTGTCTTCTTCTCACTAAGAAATGAAAGGCCAACCTGAAATGAGAAGATAAGCAAAATTCCTGGGATGGATCTGCTGAAGAACTTCATGTGAATGATAAACTACAATTGAAGTACAAGGATATAACAGTTGGGTGAGATGGTGCACATTTGTAATCCTAGGACTTGAGAGGCTGAGACAAGAGGATTGCAGGTTTGAGGACAGATTCAGCAATTTAGTGACTTGGCAACCTAGCAAGACCCTGTTTTAAAAACAAAATTTTTTTTTAAAGGACTGGGGCTCAGAGATAGAATGCCTCTCAATTCAATTCCAGTAAAACACACACACACACACACACACACACACACACACACACACCAGAAAGTGTGACCTGTGTTAGAACTTTGATCTTATTCTATGAGAACAAAAACTTCAGGATCTTGCTGCATCTTGCTGAAGTCAACTGCAGGGACAATGCCATCAGTCCTTTCCCACGAGGTCTGACGTTATCATAGGGCCGTGGCTCTTGCTCTCTTACTCCTTGTTTTGTTCAAGCGGACAGCAAGAACTAGAACTTTAGAATCATACAATCTTGTGTCTGAATCTCACACCTGCCTCTTAGGAGGCACATATCTAAGCAGATGACTCCAGTTCTAAGACCTTGGTTTTCTCATCTATAAAATAGGGATGATAGCAGCTCAATGGGATACTCAAGGATTAAATGAGATTAAAAAACATAACTCAGGAGATGGTCAGTCAGTAGGAAAGCCCTCTCCTCACTTTAGACTGGTTCCATTTGTTTGTGCTTGATGCCTTTGCCTAGAATACTCTGCCTTTCAAGATCAGATTAAAGGTCACCCCTCCCAGGGAACTTTCTTGAATGCATCCCTACAATTACGCTGCTTCCACCTTTGATCCCAAATGCTCTGAGTGGTGCTTACCACAGCTCCTTTTGCTCCTCTCCCCCACCGGGCACCTGCTTCTAGACGGACAGTGTTACTTGGAAGTCCCTATTTACCCCACAGTCTTGAACCAACAGGCGCTCAGTAAATGACTGCTGGCTGGACAGCCTGTGGCCTCTGGGAGGCAGACCTACCGCCGTGCCTCCCGCGTCCTTTTTGGTAAGCCACTTGGGTTTGTGCTTAACTAAGTGAGTGAAAAGGGCAAATGAGTCAGGATTTAATCAAATTGTTACATGAACTTAAAAGAACCCACCGTTAATTAACAAGTCATCAGACATTCCCAGGACAAAAAAGACTCACTAGCAATGGCACAGGTGGCCAGCCAGCCAACACATCCTATATTCAGCAGACCCAAGGACGTGCCCCTCACTCAGGCAAGCTGGTGACAGGTCTCCAAAGGGCAGTGGAGGGGGAGGGAAAATAGAGGATGTCCCTCACCACCCCCAAAACCCCTAAAACATCAAAATTTCCTGCCCATGTCCACTCTCTGAAACTGCTATCAGCAGCAATAAAATAAGGGACTAAACCAAGGAAGAGGCAGGTCTAGGACCAGGCACAAGGCGTCTAACAGAGATGAGCAACAGGATCACTCCAAACCAGACAGACCAGAAGATGAGGGCTACAGGAGAGCCAAAAAGATGGCAGAACCCTGAATCATACCAGTAGATCTGTTAGTACTGAGAGGAGTTTTATAGTACTATGTGGAAGTTATAAAGTAAAATAAAGCAACTGAAATCAGGGAGGGGAGAATGACACACAGCTATTGACTCCAGAAAGAAAAACAAAAGTTACACCAGAATTGGACCCATAATCTGAATATGGTCTGCATGGCCTGGCCAAGAATACTGACAGCCACAGCAATGCCCTGATATCAACAATGATTATGATATAACTATACAGGAAGAATGCAGGAATGCAAAGTGCAGAGTAAGACCAAAACCTTCATCTTTCCATAGCAGAAACTCAGAAAGTCAACTTTAAAATATCAAGCAGCAGTGTAAGTGTTATCCACAGAAGTTTAGAAATATCCAGAGGTAAAGAGCAGAAAAAACACTAAAGAATTGAAAATAGTTGCCTCTGGCAACAGAAATCAGGGATGACAAAGGGTGGACAGTGGAATGCTCTTTTTTATCTTAAACCATGAAGTACTGTTTGCCCTTTTTTTAATTTTATTTTTTTCCCTTTGCGGTACTGGGGATTAAACCCAAGGGCACTTTACCACTGAGCTACAGCCCCAGCCTTCTAAAAATTTTATTTTGAAGCCAGGCGTGGTGGTGCATGCTTGTAATCCCAGTACTTGGGAATCGGAAACAGTAGAACTGGAGCTTCTTGGCCAACCTCAGCGACTTAACAAGGCCCTCCGAAACTTAGTGAGACACTATTTCAAAATAAAAATAAAATAGGGCTGGGGGTGTAGCTCAGAGGTAGAATGCCCCTGGGTTCAATTCCCAGTACTGGGGGGAGGGGAGACAGGGTCTCACTAAGTCACCCAGGTTGGCCTTAAACTTTTGACCCTCTTGCCTCAGCCTCCCAAGTAGCTGAGATTACAGGTATGCCCGATTTATTCTTTGTCTTTTTATGAATGTGTAGGTGGATTACTTTGATCAAAAACTTTATGCAGTGCTAGACAGAAGTCCCTTCCTCCAGATGTTCTAGCAGGTTCTATGGGTCTTCCCCACCGACAAAGGAGGAGAAGCATCCTGTCAAGTCCAAGAGAGATCCCACAGGTGTCCTGCACACACCTGAAAGGAGACTGGCTAGAGTGGCTGTTCTGGAGTCTTCTGGACCTGGGCCGGGGAGGGCTGCAACAGAGCATGAGGAATGACTCAGGAAGACACAGTAGAAAAAGAGCCAGCAGGCTTCGCCAGCCTCACAACTGAAGCCAACGCCCAGGTGGCACCAGGGTGATATGGATGTAGATGCCACAGAGGTAACAGACACAGTAACAGGGTGACCACTCTGAGAAGCCCCAATTTTCTCCAAGATACAAACTGATCCTAAGGCCTCTAAAAAAGGCACTGAACAAACCACTTGCATTTCCAAGTGAGGAGGAGCTAAGGCAAAATGACTAACAATAAGGAACACATACACCTGACCACCTTTAGTACTTATGCTGAAATATGAAAATGGACCTTCTTCAAATTTCTCAGAGCCTGACAATCATGGTTTCATTGTTTTGTTAGTGGACAAGGAATCCATGGGAATTTCTAAGCCAAAAGACTATGTCAGGCAAAGTTACAGATCTGGAGAAAAAGAACTATGTTCCCTTGAGTAGGGCCCATCAAGCCAAACTTTGAAGCCAAGACCAGCTCTTTCAGAAGCTGTCAGCACAAAATCCTTGAGATATACTGGTGCACTTTCCACATGTCTGAGGGGCAAAACTGAAACCAGGGCTGGTGGTGCTTTTATCCAAGGGTACAATATCTCTACACTCGACTAAGGGTTTAAAATAACTTCAAAAGGGCCGCCTGCTTCTAAGTGGGTTACTGTTACACAGGAGCCAAACACTGAACTAACAGGAGGACAAGACATTTCACTCTGTAATATTATCTCACCAAAAATTCCTGGGGATTTAAAAGGGAAACTTCCTTCCTTTTGTCCTTTCACGCTGTCGGTCAGGGTAGGGTGTCGCTATGGTACAGAGTTTCACATCAAACCATCTAGACTTCTTCTGAAAGGTGTGTTGGCTAGGATCAAGACTTATACTTTATGTGAAGGAATAGAAAAAAGACATCTCCACCCATTTTTCTCTTGAGTCGTAAGGATTTTTTTCTTCTTCTACACACAAAGAAATAGATAGCTCTTTAACAGCCTGACCCTTTTTCTGGACCTCTAATACAGAAGAACCTGAACACCTGCCCCCCCCCATTGTCATACCAAAGGAAGGCACCTGCAACAGGGATGGAAACTGCCAAATGGATGTGCCTTAGATTAAACCAACACCTCCTCAAAGAGGACTCTGGTTTTATGAACACTCAGCTAGACTCTCCACCAAAGGGTACTACTTTTTAAGAAAAAACATGAATATCCTATTTGGTTCCTCTGTAACAAAAGAAGATAATGGTAGAAAAAGTAAACATAGAATTTTAAGAAAAGTTAATGTTTACAAGAACTACTATTAAAAAATCACATTTACAGCTGGGTGTGGTGGCTCACACTTGTAATCCCAGTACTTGGGAGGCTAAGACAGGAGGATTGCAGGTTCAAAGCCAGCCTCAGCAATTAAGTGAGGCTCTCAGAAACTTGGTGAGACCCTGTTTCCAAAAAAAATATCTAAAATAGGTCTGGGGGTATAGCCTGGAGGTAGAAGGCCCCTTGGTTCCATACCCAGTATCATTATAAAAAAAAAAAAAAAATCACATTTGCAGCCGGGCACAGTAGTGCACACCTGTAATCTGAGTACTTGGGAGGCTGAGACAGAAGGATCACAGGTTTGTGGCCAGCCTCAGTTACTTAGTGAGACCCTCCACAACTTAGTGAGACCCTGTTTCAAAATAAAGAATAAAAAATAGGGCTGAGGATATAGCTTGGAGGTAGAATGCTCCTGGGTTCAATCCCCAGTACTGAAAAAAGAAAAGGAAAGAAAAGAAAAATAAATAAGCAAGCTAATGGGTTGGAGAATAAGGATGATAAGGAGGTTTTTCTTTGGGGGATTTCAGTATTCATTCATACCAACATATGCTCACCACTCACCCTGTGGATAGACATTAGGCAAGAAAAGACAATAAAGAACTGAGCCCTCTTATATTGTAATGTCATTTGGTCAGTATAGTTGGCAAAACTTTTTTGTTCAGCTTTATGGATAACACAGTTAAAAGCAACAAATGGCAGGACAAGGTAGTAACACGTATTGTGTGTGAGATATACTACTACCTTCCCACAACAAACATCTCTCTGTCCAAGGGCCTGGCCAGAGAAAGGTCCCTGAGTAAGCTGGGAAGCCAGGCACAGGCAATACAGCACTGAGTACAGGACATGCTGGTTCCCAAGGCAGGCACAGGCTACCTGCAGGTGCTGAGGCACTGTAACGCAGCACACAAGAGAAATCAACAATGAGCACTATTTTAATCAATGATGAGAGCAGTTCAGTCCTAGTTATTCCAAGACTTTAAGACTGTTCCAGCCGGGCGTGGTGGCGCACACTTTGTAATCCTAGTACTTGGGAGGCTCCAACCAGAGGATCCGGGTTACCGGCCAGCCTCAGCCACTTAGTGAGGCTCTCTGCAATGTAGTGAGACCCTGTTTCAAAATAAAGAATAAAAAATAGGACGGGGGGTATAGCTCAAAGGTAGAATGCCCCTGGGTTCAATCCCTAGTACCGAGAAAAAAAAAAGACTGTTCAAGAGGACTGTCTGACCACAGAAACAAAGTTCCTCCATCATCTCATCTCCTTTCTCTGATGTGCAAAACAGAGACAAAAATACTCAAAACAAAAGCAAAACTAAAAAGTCCATTCATCATATGCCTGAAGATATATATCCTGCAACTACTACAATAAAGTACAAGTCAAGGGTCTTTAAAAAATAAAGACAAGGTCTCTTGACCTTGTTTTCTGAATGCAAAGGAAGGTAGGCCTTTGAGAGGCAAGTTCATTACCTCCCAAACAAGTCTCTAAGTTTGTTTGTTTCTAGGAAGTATCTCTAATTAGAAAAACATAAAGTTTACTATGGGAGGACTAATCTGACATTTGCCATGCCATTGTTCTGAGAAGGAGATTCCTAACACAGTGTGGAGAGCACGCATTTCAGTGTCTACACCTAAGAGCAGAGCCTGTGTTCTATGCTGACTCCATCAGGAACCTTGACATGCTGAGCTATGATGAACACGGGCTTTGAGCCTCGCTGGCCTGAGCTGCATCTCAGAGCTGGCCCGGCTCTGTCACTTCTGTGTGTCCTTGGAAGAGTCACGTAACACTCGAGCCTTGTTTCCCCATTTGAAGTGCACCGCTGATCCTTCCAAGCTTGTTTATATTCTTGAGGATTAGATATAAAGAAAACTTGAGCCGGGCGTGGTGGCCCACGCTTGTAATCCCAGCATTCAGGAGGCTGAGACCGGAGGATCCGGGTTCGGGGCCAGCCTCAGCTACCTAGTGAGGCACTCCGCAACTTAGTGAGACTCGGTTTCAAAATAAAAGAATAAAAAATAGGGCTGGGGGTATAGCTCGGAGATAGAATGCCTCTGAGTTCAATCCACAGTACCACAAAAAAAAAAAAAAAAAGAAAAGAAAACTCTTGTGATGTAAAAGGTATCATTAAAAAAGTAAAAGACAATCAACAGAACAAAATATGTGCAAATCTTTTTTTTTTTTTTTTTTTGAGGTACTGGGGATTGAACTCAGGGGCATTCTACCTCTGAGATATACCTCCAGCCCTATTTTTTATTCTTTATTTTGAAACAGGGTCTCACTAAAGTTGCAGAGGGCCTCACTAGGTAGCTGAGGCTGGCCGTGAACCCATATTATCCGGTCTCAGCCTCCCAAATGCAGGGATTACTAGTGTGCGCCACCACGCCCAGCTTATGTGCAAATCTTTTATCTGGTAAGAGACTTGTATCTGGAATACAGAAAAAGCACTTAAAATTCAATAATAAAAAGACAAATTAAAGCCGGGCGTGGTTGCTCACACTTGTAATCCCCGTACTTGGGGAGGCTGAGACAGGAAGATCCAGGTTCATGGCCAGCCTTAGCTACTTAGTGAAGCCTTCTGCAAATTAGTGAGACCCTGTTTCAAAATAAAGAATAAAAAACAGGAGCCGGGCGTGGTGGCGCACGCTTGTAATCCCAGCATTTGGGAGGCTGAGACCAGAGGATCCGGGTTCAAGGCCAGCCTCAGCTACCTAGTGAGGCACTCCGCAACTTAGTGAGACTCGGTTTCAAAATAAAGAATAAAAACTAGGGCTGGGGGTATAGCTCGGAGGTAGAATGCCCCTGAGTTCAATCCCCAGTACCGCAAAAAAAAAAAAAAAAAAACCAGGGCTGGAGGTATATCTCAGAGGTAGAATGCCCCTTGGTTCAATCCCCAGTACCACCAAAAAAAAA
>PVLC010012018.1:5265-15468 GCA_004027655.1 Graphiurus murinus | reverse complement strand
ATGCAAATCAAAACCACAATGAGATACCACTTCATACTCACTAGGATGGCTATAATCAAAAAGATAGATAATAAGTGTCGGACAGGATATGGAGAAATTAGAACCCTTATTCACTGCTGATAAAAATGCAGAATGGAGCAACTGCTCTGGAAAATATTCTGTAAGTTCCTCATACAATTAAACATAGAGTTAGTGTATAACATAACAATTCTACCCCTAGATATATACTCAAGAGAAATGAAAACATATATACACACACAAAGTCTTGTACACGAATGTCTATAGTAACATTATTTATAATAGCTCAAACATAGAAATAACCAAAATGTCCATCAATTGTTCAATGGGTAAACAAAATGTAGTGTATCTATACAATGGAATATTACTCCGAATTAAAAGGCACTGAATACTGACAGATGCTACAACATGGAGAAGACATCATATGCATGAAAGAAGCTACTCACAGATGTCCATATCTTTTTTCTTTGTTACTGAGAATTAAACCCACAAGTGTTTTACCTCTAAGCTATACCCCCAGCCCTTTTTATTTTTTATTTTGAAATAAGGTCTCACTAAGTTGCTAGGGCTAGCCTCCAACCTGTGATCCTCCTATCTTAGCCTCCGAAGTATTGAGATTATAGGCATACACTACTGCACCTGGTTCCGAAGTCCATATCTTATATGCAAGTCCAGAATAGGGAAATACATAGGGACATAAAATAGATTAGTGTTTGCTTAGGCCTGGGAGGTGTATGGGGTTAATAGAAAAATAGGAAGAGCTAAAACATACAGGATTTCTTTTTAAGGTGAATAAAATATTCTAAAATGGATTGTGGTGACAGTTGGGGAACTCCATGAATATATTAAAAACCACTGAATTAAGCCGGGCGTGGTGGCGCACGCTTGTAATCCCAGCATTCGGGAGGCTGAGACTGGAGGATCCAGGTTTGCAGCCAGCCTCAGCTACCTAGTGAGGCACTCTGAAACTTAGTGAGACTCAGTTTCAAAATAAAGAATAAAAAATAGGGCTGGGGGTATAGCTCGGAGGTAGAATGCCCCTGAGTTCAATCCCCAGTACCAAAAAAAAAAAAAAAAAAAAAAAAACCACTGAATTGAGCTGGGCCTGGTGGTGCACGCTTGTAATCCTAGTACTTGGGAGGCTGAGACTGGAGAATCCAGGTTCGCAGCCAGCCTCAGCTACTTAGTGAGGCTCTCCGCAACTTAGTGAGACCCTGTTTCAAAATGAATAAAAAATAAAAAATAGGGCTGGGGGTATAGCTCGGAGGTAGAATGCCCTTGAGTTCAATCCCCAGTACTGCAAAAACAAAAACCACTGAATTGTATACTTTACATAGGTGAATTCTATGGTATGTGAGTTATACCTCAATAAAGCTGTTATTAAAGAATTACACAAATAAAGGGTAAACAGAGGAGAAAAGAAAAAACCACTGTAGGTAAGACTAGTTATCGTCAGTGGCATGGTATGATAAAAACGGCAGCTGGGCTCCACCATCCAGTCCACGGCTCCCCGCCTCTCTCTCTCTAAGCCTCTACTAGCTCATCTGTACGACAGGATGGCACCTGGCCTACCTGAGTGAGATGGAACAAGTCGGTGTACTCAATACATAAGGATTTCAAGGCTGGATGGAAGTGTGGTAGATCAGGGTGCACGGCACAAGGGGAAAGGGACCTAATTCTATGAACACGATGAAATGACAGAGCCTCACAGCAGACACAGGGGAAGGGGAGCTGGGTGGGACAGGACTATCTCCATTCAGCGTTCCCAAGCCCACACAACCCAGCAAGAAACACAGCACAAAGAATACATACAAGCAGGACACAGTCAGGGAGATAAAAGGCCCTGGGGTGGGTTCCCTAAGGGCGCATGAGCTATACCCACAGGCTATAGGTTCACCTCCTTCCAGTCTCTGCTTCTCTGTAATTGCCCTGGTAAGTTTCCAAACCCAAGGAAAGAGCCGAGAGCACTTTAGGAAGGGACACTTGATGAAAATCACCTGATTAAAATATTCCTGCATAGTCTGTTAATAGCGGGGGAAGGAGGAAGGGAGGGGAGGAAACCACAGGCTCAAGCGTTAAAAGCAATAAATTATATGCTGGGTTTTGCCACCCTGTATGACCTTGGGCAAGTCGCATAAGAGCCCCATTCTCTCTGATCCTGAGAGTGAGGGAAATGCCCGCCACCTGCCTACCTCATGGGGGTTTTGGGAGGATTAATGAGATAATGTCTGAGCTGCGCTGTGGGCTCCTTGGAGACAGCCACTATATATCAGGAATTATTACACAAGCTAGGGCAGCTTCTTGCCCATGCCTCACCTCATTAAGCCACCTATGTCTGATTACGTCTGCTTATAAAGTGTTGCTCAAAGGAGAGTGGACTGGGGAGGTCATAACCCAGGCGGGGTCTGCCCTGGTTGGTCTTGTTAAAGCCACTCCCTAAACCCACATTTGTCAGCAACAAGACGCCTTGTAAGTTTAGCATAGCGTTTAGCATCTAATAGCAGTGATAGATGACTAAGAAGAAGAAAAAGGCCCTCTGGACATTTTGTTTGGATCCTTTGCTTTGTGTTACTATCCCCTGCCCTCCACATTCTAGGGCCCTGAGAGCAGGGTGACTGTCAGGTTGTCAGGGATGAGACAAGCTTCTGGGGTCTTCAACTGATCAGTTCTTGGCTGTCAGACTGATGGACAAGTTTTTTGCCGTATCCAATTTGAAGGCAACTAATTGGCTCCAACTCCATATACAAAGAGACCTATATTTATTGTGTTTCTTTCTGTGAGGGTAAGGCCATGTTACATGTGTGTGTGTGTTTGTGTGTGTGTGTGTGTGTGTGTGTGTGTGTGTGTGTGTGTAAGACACACACAAAAAATAATACTTGATGCTGGTCTCTATCCAGTTGGGTAAACTTGACATTTATTCCTAGAAAGCTCACTAGCTCTGATATATACCAGGGGAGATGTCAGATAAGGAGACCCAAGTGATTCAGGATGCAGAGACTGGGCCTGCAGGCCAGAGTGGGGACAGAATACTCATCCTGCCATAAATCCACAGAGGTCGCACAGGCAAAGGCTGGGAGGATTATGAGGTGCCTCAAGTCTATCTCCTCTCTCCCAGAAGGCTGTGATAAGACAGTGTCACCTCTGGGAACTAATCAGGATGAGGCTTCTTGCCCTGCCCCACTTTAGAACAGACTTGCAGAAGGCAAAGCCTCTTGGTGGTAGTCTCAAACGGACTCCAGCACTGGGGTACCCATACCACACATTGCGGTCACCTAGCCTCTTCTGTTTCAGTGTCATTATGAAAGACAAAGACCAGGAAGAGCTGACACCTTTGGCTATTCTTCCTTCTGCTGTCAATGTAAATAACAGTGTGTCTAAAACAAAAGGTGGCTTGTACCATTTTTTTTTTTTTTAAGTGGTACTAGGGATGGAACCCAGGGACATTCTACCTCTGAGCTATACCCCTGGTCCTATTTTATTTTTATTTTGAAATAGGGTCTAAGTTGCAGGTGGCCTAAGTTGCTGAGGCTGGCTGCAAACCTGTGATTCTCCTGTCTCAGCCTCTCAAGTACTGGGATTACAAGTGTGCACCACGACACCTGGCTGGCTTGTGGTGCCTTTACCAGCTGAATCAGTAAGACTTTGGTCTTGTGTGCTTGATAAGAGGGTGCACCAACTCTCGCCTTGACAATACCAATGTTTTAGGTAGAGAGGACAGGGCTGCTTCCCGGGACCTGTCACAAGTGAAAGCAGCAGGATCCAGGGCAGTAAGCAAAGCTGTAGACCCAAGCGGAGCAACATCTCGAGTCAGCCTCCTAGCACAGCCAGAATTCTTCCTGGTTTGTCATCCACACATAAAAGTATCAATACTAACATTAAAAGGTTGTTGTTAAGATGAGAGATAATATATGCTACACATCTAGAGCAGTGCCTAATGCAACCACCAAGAAACCAGAGATGATAATACCAGCTGCTAACATTCACTATGCTTGCCAGGTTGCAGGCACTGCTCCACTAGCTTTACAGGTATTAACTCATCCAATCCTTACAATCACCTCTGAAGTAAATACTTTCTTTTTTTTTTTTTTCCTTAATATGCTAGTATTAGTGCATTATAGTCTCACATCATAATGTAAGATACTTTTATTTTATAGCTGAGGAAGCCAAGTCAAAGAGATTCAGCAGTTGCTCAAAGTCACACACAGGTAAGTGACAGAGCTGGGATTTAAAGCCAGGTAACTTGTGAGCCTGGGGTGTTTAGAACCCTGCCACAGCTGGACGTGGTGGCGCATGCTTGTAATCCCAATACTTGAGAGGCTGAGACAGGAGGATTACAGATTTGAGAACAGTCACAGCAATGTAGTGACACTCTCAGCAACCTATTGAGACCCTGTTTCAAAATAAAAATAAAATAGGCTGGGGGTATAGCTCTGAGATAGAATGCCCCTGGGTTCAATCTCTAGTAACACAGGGCAGGGGGGAATTACCCTGCTACAGTAGACACCAATTCTCATTGCTTCCAAGCTGCTGAAAAGAAAGTAACATTCTATCTAGTATAGTACAGGTTCCCGTCATCAGTGTCTTCTATTTAGTTGACCCTAGTAAAAGGCAGCAAGACAGAGGGCTGTCAGGGACCTATATAACAAAGGCCTCTAGCATGATGGGCAAACCAGTCTCTTGGTGAAGAGTTGACACCTGGTTCACAGGGAAGTGTTGGACAAATGGGAGCTTCAGCAGCCCCCTGACTCCACAGATCAAAGGCCCAAATCTAGGAACATGCAAATGCCCATAACATGCTCAGCCAAACACTGGACCAATGAAGTCAGAAACAGCAACAGAAGTAAGAGTACCAAATTCAGGATCACAGTCACATTTTGCAGGAAGAGAAAGGAAATACTGTTCCTTAGGCTAGTATGTAAACGTCCAAGTATTTACATATTATTGTTTTATACCACAATCCCTTGATTTAAGAAACTATAAACTTGATTACTTTACTACATAATAAATCCACTCATAGCTCCTTAATCAAGAGCACTCTAACCACTCTACAAATTAGTGATCTTCCTGTGACTACGTCTACTTTCAGATATTATCCCCAAACCCAGAAGCATTCTACCTCCACGTCACACCCTCAGCCCAATTTTATTTCTTTTTTTTCTTTCTTTCTTTTTTTTTTTTTTTTTTTTTTTTTTTTTTTTTTTTTTTTTTTTTTTTTTTTTTTTTTTTGCAGTACTGGAGATTGAACTCAGGGGCATTCTATCTCCGAGCTATACCCCCAGCCCTATTTTTTTTTTTATTCTTTATTTTGAAACCGGGTCTCACTAAGTTGCGGAGTGCCTCACTAGGTAGCTGAGGCTGGCCGCGAACCCGGATCCTCCTGTCTCAGCCTCCCGAATGCTGGGATTACAAGCATGCGCCACCACGCCCAGCTTCCAATTTTATTTCTTATTTGGAAACAGGGCCTTAGTAGATTGCTGAGAGCCTCACTAAGGCTTTGAACATGCAATCCTCCAGTCTTAGCCTCCCAAGTACTAGGATTACAAGTGTGCACCACCATGCCTGGCTTCCCCAAAACTTCAATTGCAAAAATCTAATTATGACCTCTGCAAAGTTTCCACATCTTTGTCCAACTGAAAGAGAATGACATAAAAAAATTAAATATTTGAAGGAAGGAAACAAGGTAACCAAAAATAGGCTACTTTGGAAGGAAGAAAACAAAAACTAATGGCAACTATATCAATTTTCCTAACCCGAATAAAAAAAGTGACACATGATAACAAATAGTTACTTCACTAACTTGGTTTAGCAACATGTTAACAAAGGAAATAGTTCTTAAACTTTCTTTCTTCCCTCCCTCCCTCCCTTCTTTCCTCCTTTCTTTTTCTTCCTTTCTTAATCCATTATGCCCCATAATCCCATTTATGAACACCTAAAAAACTTAAGCAACAAAAATACCACTTATGGTAACTTCTAAATAAGTATTTGTTTTTATTTTATTTGCATAACTAGGGATTGAACCCAGGTGCATTCTACCTCCAAGCTACTCTTTAGCCCTATTTTTCATTCTTTATTTTGAAACAGGTTCTCACTTAGTTGCAGAGGGCCCATGAAGTAGCTGAGTCTGGCTGTAAACTTGTGATCCTCCTGTCTCAGCCTCCCAAGTACTGGGATTATAAATGTGGGTCACCACGCCTGGTAAATATTTTTTAGCGTTCTATTGAGAAAAGCAATAGGTGAATGATTGGTGATAATATTATTATTATTAATATCATTAATGATAATAAATTATATAAGCCCTAGATAATTATTGCTAACCTATTTAATGAATCTGTGTCAATTTCATTGACATATTCACAGAACTGAACTGAATTAAAATTTGGAATGTAATGGGTTGCCTTCTTTGGAGGCAGCCAAAGAAGGAATACTCCAGGCATCTGGTTAGTCTGTCATTGGTTCTGGAGGATAACCAGGTAACTCTGCTATCTTCTTCATCAGGATGTAGCTGACCCACAGCCAGAAGCCAGAGGACCACTCATAGCCCAGTGTAAAAGATTATCAGCCACAACAGAAGCCCTAGCAAGAGACCTTTATTTGTTGTTATGATTATTAGTGGGGCGGGGGTACTGGGGATGGAACCCAGGGGCATTCTGCCTCTGAGCTATATCCCCAGCTATTTTATTCTTTTTATTTTGAAACAGGGTCTCACTAAGTTGTTTAGGGCCTCACTAAGTTGCTGAGGCTGGCTGCAAACCTGCAATCCTACTGTCTCAGACTCCCAAGTACTGAGATTACAAGTGTGTGCCACCATGCCCAGCTGAGACCTTTAACTTACACCCAGCTCAGAGAACTACTGGATGTCTGTGACTGTCTGCTTAGCTGATTTATCACCCTGAAAAGAAGTAGACAGAGCACTGGCTTTGGACCACAGCCTGGACTTGAGTCTCTTACAACTGCGGCCTTTAGCACATCACTTAGCCCTTGAACATCATGTTCTTCATCTTTAAGAATGAAGAAGAAACACCTCAACTTGTACAATTTTCAGTACACAGTGTAACATATGGGGCACACAAACACAGATCCTCTCATAAGACTTAATTTGTGGCTAAAAGCAAGCCTTTCAGCAAGGTGTAAGCAATAACCTGCAGTTTTAGTATTTAGTATTAAGGCTTACAATGAATTAGAGTTGTGGATAAAGACAAACAACCTTTAAATTGTTACTCCTTCACAGGCCATTTGTTTTTACTAGCTTGGAGACTTTTATTTTATTCCTATATTGGGTTATTTTATTTTACTGCAATGTGTCTGGGGAAAGATTTATGGATTTTATTTATCCTGTTAAGCAAAGCACTCTGGTTTTTTATCTGAATACTTCATGCCTTCCTTCACTTCTGGAAAATTCTCAGCCCTCATTTCTCTGAATATTGCTTGTCTGCCACCACCCTTATTTTCTCTCCCTGGGACACTGATCACATTTGGTCTCTCAACTACTCTGTTGAAATGTCTTTCCTTTTCCTCTATGCATCTGGAAAATTCCTCAGTATCTCTTCCAGTTCACAGATTCTACCTGTCTGACCCAGTTTGGAGTTTCACTTATAAAGAATTAAGTTTCAATGCTTTTTTTAATTTTAATTTTAATTTTTTTGGTGTGCATGGTATTGGGGATTGAACCCAGGGGCATTTTACCTCTGAGCTACACTCCCAGTCCTATTTTATTTTTATTTTGAAACAGGATTGTGCTGAACCTGCTGAGGATCTAAGTTGCTGAGGCTGGTCTCAAACCTATGATCCTCCTGTCTCAGCCTCCCAAGCACTAGAATTACAAGTATACGTGACCACACCTGGCTCTTATTTTCATTTCTAACATTCACATCAATTACTTATATTTCCTCTCTGACTGTTGTCTCCTTCTTATTGAGGCAATTCCTTCTTTCCTCTCCTATAATCCTAAAGATACATTTTAAAGTCATCGTCAGCCAGGTGCACTGGAGCATACCTGTAATCCTAGTACTTGGGAAATAGGAGGATCACAAATAGAGACCAGTGTTAATTTAGTGAGGTTCTGCTTCAAGATAAAAAATAGATAAATAAGCCGGGCATGGTGGTGCACGCTTGTAATCCCAGCATTTGGGAGGCTGAGACTGGAGGATCCGGGTTCGCAGCCAGTCTCAGCTACCTAGTGAGGCACTCTGCAACTTAGTGAGACCTTGTTTCAAAATAAAGAATAAAAAATAGGGCTGGGGGTATAGCTTGGAGGTAAAATGCCCCTGAGTTCAATCCCCAGTACTACAAAAAAAAAAAAAAAAAAAAAATAATAATAATAATAATAATAATAATACATCAAATTTAACCCGGGGGTGGTAGCGCATGCCTGTAATGCCAGTACTTGGGAGGCTGAGACTGGAGGATCTGGGTTCGCAGCCAGCCTCAGCTACTTAGTGAGGCCCTATGCAACTTAGTGAGAACCTGTTTCAAAATAAAGAATAAAAAATAGGGTTGGGGGTGTAGCTCGGAGGTAGAAAGACCCTGGGTTCAAACCCCAGTACTGCCAAAAAATAAATAAATAAAAGGGACTGGGGGTGTAACTCAGAGGTAGAACACCCCTGGGTTCAATTCCTAGTGCCACATAAATACATACATACATACATGCATATATACATACATACACACACACACACACACATACATACATAACCCAGGTGTGGTGGCACACACCTGTAATCCCAGTACTTGGGAGGCTGAGACAGGAAAATTACAGGTTCAATGACAGTCTCAGCAAGTGGTGAGACTCTCAGCAACTTAGCGAAACCCTATTTTTTTTTTTTTTTTTTTTTTTTTGGCGGTACTAGGGATTGAACTCAGGGGCGGTCTACCTCCGAGCTACACCCCCAGCCCTATTTTTTATTCTTCTATTTTGAAACCGGGTCTCACTAAGTTGTGGAGTGCCTCACTAGGTAGCTGAGGCTGGCTATGAACCCGGATCCTCCGGTCTCAGCCTTCCGAATGCTGGGATTACAAGTGTGCGCCACCACACCTGGCTGCAAAACCCTATTTTAAGACAAAAAATAAAAGAGCTGAGGGTGTAGCTTGGAGATAGAAAGCCCCTAGATTAACTCCCCAATACAAGAAAAGAGAAAGAGCATTATTGTCAGGCTCCCCTATTTTACTCTCCTATTGTTGATTTCATTGGCTATTTTTTTTCTTTTCCTTCCTTTTCTTTATTATTTGGGGGGGGGGGTATCATTACCCAGGGCCTTGTGTACGCTAAGCACTCTTTCTACCACTGAAGTACATCCCTAGCCCTACTATCTTTTCTTTTCTTGTTCTGATCCCCCACCTCCAGGAATTTTAAATTTAAGTTTGCTAACTCATGGAGTCAGAATTAGTTGAGGCACTGGGTTGGGGTAGGGGTTCTTCTCTGCACTATTCTTTTCCCAACAGTTTTGTGGTTACTAGGATCTCTAAACCTGGAACAGGTTTTATATTAACAGATCAGGACTTCACAACATAGTGACACTGATACACATCAGTCACCATGCCTCCGGGTTGACCTTGGCCCCCATGCAGGCTGTAAGGTTGTATCTGTTCCTTCCTGCTGCCCTAGGCTTCACCTGAGTGGTAACTGCCAGGTGTTTTTGGCCCTTTCCACAGCTGGTTTTAAGCAGTGAGCCTGGCTGCGGTCCCCTCCCCACATGGGCCTTTCAGCTCCCACCACTCCTCTGGGGTAGCGTTCTTAGCGTCCTGGTCCATCTGCAGACTCAGCCCAGCAGAACTGTGGCTTCAGCATCAATCTTTGCTTTGTGTTTCTCTACTTTTTCATAAACATGTTTACCTTATTTGTGAGCATAATTACATCTCTAATTTTCTTTTTGTATTTGGTATTTGGAAGGGGGTTGGAGAACTGGCTCAAAATTAAACTTACACACTGTGCAGAAAGTGACATTTAAACAGACTTAAGAGCCATACCAGGGCTGGGCGTGGTGGCGCATGCTTGTAATCCCAGCATTTGGGAGGCTGAGACCGGAGGATCCGGGTTCGAGGCCAGCCTCAGCTACATAGTGAGGCACTCCGCAACTTAGTGAGACTCGGTTTCAAAATAAAGAATAAAAAAATAGGGCTGGGGGTATAGCTCAGAGGTAGAACGCCCCTGAGTTCAATCCCCAGTACCGCAAAAAAAAAAAAAAAAAA
>PVLC010012017.1:6230-45585 GCA_004027655.1 Graphiurus murinus | reverse complement strand
TTGGATTTCTCTCAATTACTTCTGTTTTGGAATAAGAGTTGAAAAGTTCTCCTATGCCCCAGGGCTTGAACTCTGTCCTGCAGCAGCAGTGGGGTGTGGACCACCCGGGGGAAGAAGCAGGGGCCTCCTGGAGGGCAGGGATGAGAGGGATGACTGGGGAGGGATGAGAGGAGGGAAGCTGTGTTATCCCTGGGCTCTCGGCCTTTCCTGCGGTGGAGGTGAGGGGCAACTGCTGCCCTTCCAAGACTTCCGAGAAGCCTTGTTCGCAGGACCAGACAGAAGAACAGGGAAGCAAGAGGGTGTCAGAGGAACTGGCCGGCCTGGAAGCCCCTCCCCTCACCCACACCCTGCAGCCCTCAGTGCCCCACCCTCCCCGCAAAGCCACCACACTTCTGTCCTGAGCCATCCTCCAGCCTACTGCCTCTGTCCCCACCCAGTACCCTCTCCACACCATCCAATGACTGTAGTGACAGCCACTTCTGGAGCCTGCTCTTTCCTTTCTGCTCTGTGGAGCACCTCCTGTCTGCTGAGCAGCAATGCCCTTGTATTATCCTGGCCCCCTGAGATCTGGCTGTGTATGCTGTCAGTTTGGTGATGATCTTCTCAATGTGGGATGAACAGAGGAAGCCTTTGCACAAAGTGACACATATTCCTTGGCTAACACATTGGAGTTGGGAGGTATCTCCCCAGGGAAACTCGTTTTCTTTCCTCAGTTTAAAAATGCAGGATTTTTGGTCTTTAGTGAACGAGGTGGAGCTCAACAATGACCGGTGTCCCTGATGTTAACTAAAGTGCTGTCTAATGTTGCAGAACTATTCATTTCATTTTAACTGATATATAAAACATTAAAATGGCCGGGTGTGGTGGCGCACGCTTGTAATCCCAGCATTCGGGAGGCTGAGACCGGAGAATCTGGGTTGGAGGTCAGCCTCAGCTACCTAGTGAGGCACTCCACAACTTGGTGAGAACTGGTTTCAAAATAAAGAATAAAAAATAGGGCTGGGGGTATAGCTCGGAGGTAGACCGCCCCTGAGTTCAATCCCTAGTACCGCCAAAAAACCAAAAAACAAAAAACATTAAAATTGTACACAGGATTGGGGTGTCTTGTGATGTTTGGAGGGCCATTCACTTTATAATTTGGAGCCATTATCAGAATGTGGATCAAAAAAAAGGCTGAACCACAGTGTTCTCTAAGCATTTGGGTATTGTGGCGCACTGCTATAGTCCCAGTACTTGGGTGGCTGAGTCAAGAGGATTGCAAGTTTGGGGGCCAGTCTGAGCACCTTAGTGAAACCCAGTTTTAAAATAAAATATGAAAAGGGCGTGGGGAGCCGGGCGTGGTGGCACACGCTTGTAATCACTGCATTTGGGAGGAAGAGACTGGAGGACCCGGTTCGCTGCCAGCCTCAGCTACCTAGGGAGGCACTCCGCAACTTAGGGAGACCCTGTTTCAAAATAAAAGAATAAAAAATAGGGCTGGGGGTGTAGCTCGGAGGGAGAATGCCCCTGAGGTCAGTCACCACTACCGCAAAAAAAAAAAAAAGAAAAAAAGGTGTGGGGTGTAGCTCAGGGGTAGAGCACCTCTGGGTTCAACCCTCAGTACTGACAAACAAAGAAGCAAACAAACTAAAGTCCTGGAGGACCAGGTCTCTGAACGCTCTCCTGTCAACTCCAGACATGGATTCAAGTCCAATCTCTGTTGTCTCCTCACAAGCACAGCCAGAGCCTAATATTTACTGTGAAGCCCCTGAAGTTGGAACTCCTCTCTGCATGTACACACAAGCACGGCCCTCCCATGCAGGAGGCACACTCTCACACAAAACAGTGAAATAAACTAAAGACCACCGATTCACTGTATAGCCTGGCGGGTGGGGGTTCTGGAGGTTGCGACTCACCCCCAGGAGAGGAGTTCCCTGTCGAGGGGGGGGGACTGTAAGGGTACAGGTCCCTGACCCCCATGCTGGGCTCCACTGGAGCTTGGGGCCTCACCCAGGCCAGACCTATGGCCAAAGCATGGACTGTGACTCCAGGGTGCCAACTTGGTGGTGACTGAGCCACGATGGCCTTGAAATGAAGTGCAGTGTGTGACAGTCCACGTCCTCACGGTGGAGCCTGGCAGCAACCCCTCCATCTTTCCACACTGCCTTCCTGAGTGAGGGCCAGGTTTACTCAGATGCACCCATGCAGGGACTGTGCCCAGCTCAGCAGAGTGCCTGGATGCCACGGGGAGTGACCTCACTGTGTCTCTCTGCTGTCCTGGCTCTTCTGGAGAGCACAGGGTCACTGAGTCCCAACCTTAAGTGTCCAATACCAAGACATTCCATTTTTGCTGGGAAATGTGAGAAAAGTGTCTAGGGCTATTCAGGCGCAGTCCTTGTAGGTATATTCCAGGGCCGTGCTTTGGTGTGCTTTCCCATCTCCGTTACCTCAGTAGCTGATAAGAACAATATAGAGGCAGAAAGGTTTATTGGTGCTGGTTGCTTCAGGGCCTCCATCTCTAGGGCTGGCTGGGACACATAAACGGCTTTGGCTTCAGTGGCAATTCTGGCAGGGTAGATGGCTGACCAATGACGCTCTCAAGTTGTGGTGTCTGAAAGCAGGGAGAAGAACAGGAAGGACATATATAGTCCTCAAGACCATATTTCTAATGATCTCTCTGGTCTAGCCATGTCCCATCTCTCAACTTTGTTGCACTAGGGACATGCTTTCAACATGCTTTTGGGGACATTTTATTTTATTCGCCAAAGAGATCGCTTTATTTACTGGCCACCGGCTGACCAGGAGGAGCAGCCTAAAGCCTAATTTGCCTGGCATTTTGGTGTAGGCCAGTTTTATACCCTTTGGTTACAGGGCTAGGGGTATGGAAAAGTCGGGTTTCTTTTTTCTTTTTTCTTTTTTTTGCAGTACTGGGGATTGAACCCAGAGGCATTCTACCTCTGAGCTATACCCCAGCCCTATTTTATTTATTTTTTTTAATTTGGAAACAAGGCCTCGCCAAATTGTGGAGGGCCTCATAAATTGCTGAGGCTGGCCTTGAACCTGCAATCCTTCTGTCTCAGTCTCATGTGCCACCACAGACATAGTTCTCAACACAAGCCCCCAGTGACCTACTTCCTCCAACCATGCCGGCCTGCCTGCAGTTTCCACCACCTCCCAATAGTCCATTCAAATGATCAATCCCTGCTGGGCGTGCTTGTAATCCCAGTACTTGGGAAGCTGAGACAGGAAGATTGCAGGTTCGCTCCCAGTCTCAGCAACTTAGTGGGGCCCTCCATAACTTAGTGAGACCCTGTTTTAAATAATAAGAAGGTCTGGAGGTGTGGCTTGGAGGTAGAATGCATCTGAATTCAACCCCCAGTAACACACACAAGAAAAAAAAGGTTATCAGTACATCAAATGGATGAATTCACTGATGAGGTCAGAGCCTTCCTGATCCAATCATTTCCTAAAAGCCGCGCCCCTAAGCATTGCTGCCCAGGGGACCAACACATGACACCTTGGGAGACATTTCAGATCCAAACCATAACACCCATTAATGGATGTATATGTTTCCAGTTTGCAGCTAATACGAATAAAACTGATAGAACATTCATGGACAAGTTTTTGTGTGAATTTCCCTGGGAATAATGCCCTGTAATGCAGTCCCAAGTCATGTGGTATTTGTATGTTTTTAACAAACCTCTACACTGTTTTCCAGCCATTTCCCATTCGGGTTTCTATGGTTATAAAATCATTGCATTGCATTCGGGAGGCTGAGACCGGAGGATCCGGGTTCGCGGCCAGCCTCAGCTACCTAGTGAGGCACTCTGCAAATTAGTGAGACCCGGTTTCAAAAATAAAAGAATAAAAAATAGGGCTGGGGGTATAGCTCGGAGGTAGAATGCCCCTGAGTTCAATACCCAGTACCACAAAAAAAAAAAAAAAAAAAAAAAAAGATAGCTTTCAAAGCATTTGACAGAAGCAGATAATAGCAGTTAACATTCCTTTTTACACCCTGGTTTAGTTCCTGTTTGCCCCTTTGACCTTTAGTCAAAGGGGGCCAGGAGAGACTGCCTAAGACTTTTACCAAAAAGATGGATATATATTGTTTCAATTTCCCACTGGTTTTAATTACTGAGTCAAATCATGGACTCATCATATACAGGCAAGAGGTTATATTGTCCCCTAATAACTAGTACCTTGACTGCATTTACTCTTTTTCTGATATAAGCCACTAGGCAATTTATGATGCAGGGCCTCACAGTTATAGGAAGGGGCCTGCAGTGGCAGTATTCAGGATAGTCAACCAGAGAGAACCAGAAAATAATGACTGATACCAGTTGTCAGGCTTGTGATGGTACCTTTTTTACGGTTGTTTTTAACCAAAGCTAAGCTTTTCCTAAAAACTCCTGATTTATTAGCCTAAAAACAGCATGTTTTCCTAAGGTCATGTACAATCTTCTTGTTTTATGAACAGCAAATCTAACTCTCCTTTATTTTGTAAGATCACTTTAGCAAGGGAATCTACCGGCTCCTTTAAATGGGAGATGAAGTTTTAAATGCCCTAGGTCAGCATGTATTTGGGTGCTCAGCTCCTTTAAGTTTTTATCCCCTATTACTTTTTTTTTTGGGGGGGGGTTACTCGGGATTGAACTCAGGGGCATTCTACCTCTGAGCTATATCCCCAGCCCTATTTTTTATTCTTTATTATTATTCTTTATTTATTTTTTTGCAGTACTCAGGATTGAACTCAGGGGCATTCTACCTCCGAACTATACCTCCAGCCCTATTATTTATTTTGAAACAGGGTCTCACTAAGTTGTGGTGTGCCTCACTAGTTAGCTGAGGCTGGCCTCGAACCCAGATCCTCCAGTCTCAGCCTCCCAAATGCTGGGATTACAAGAGTGTGCCACCACGCCCGGCTTCTATCCCCTATTACTAAGCATACGTTTTAATGGCCGCTGGCCCTGCTATCCCCACATCCACTAATAGGAACACCAAACACTGGAGCTGTTTGGTGTTGGTTGTAACCAGTCTGAAGGGAGATACTTCGTAATAGACCCTTTCTGAGGAAGAAAGATTAGACCGTATAACCTCAGAACAAACTGACCTATAGGGGTAGTCCTGGGGGCGATAGGTAGATGAAAGTAAGCATATGCCTTGTCCCTGTAAAATTTCCAAAGTAAGTCTAGGCTTGTTTTACCCACAGTCATTTATTTTGCCTGGGCAACTATTGATTGGTTGGTGGCTACACCCACATAGATGGGGTTTGGGATTTAAACATAGCCATCAGTCCTTTCTTAGATCTGATCTATTAATTACTTGATGGAACTTTTTTAGCAATTATTTATCTCCTTATAACCGGGGGGGGGGGGTCTAACCGCTGTAGACTGATATGGGGGACCTCATGTTTTTATGAGGCCTCTGTCTCGCATCCCCATCTTCTGCAGTGATAATTTTTTACTCCTAGGCAGTGGGATTTCCTATTTGCTGGAGAGGCATAATATTGAGAATGTTGGAGACCCCTGGCATAGGGCCTGATGGGCTGCTTCCAAATGAATCGGCAGGTCCTATGGGCAGCCAGATCTCTAGAGCTAAGTTCCCACATCCACTTTTGTGAAGGCCTATACATTTCCATAACATTTGTAACACAAAAAAATAGGCCTCCCATTTGAGTCTTATCTTTAGTGGATCTGAAGTCTGAGTTGCTCTCCATCTGCCATCCTCTGCTGGAGCCTTCTTTTAGCTGGGTGTGGTGAGTCCAAGAGGAGATTCCAGTGACCTCTATCACCATCAGGGATAAGGTCCTTTTTAGGTTGATTCCAAAGTCCGGGATGGTGTTGCTTCACCCACACCAAGTCTCCAGGATGGAAGGGGTGCACTGGTTTTCCAGCGGTGAAGGGATAGGAGTCTCTTACAGTTTGATGGATGGCCTCCCTTGCTTTCTGCAGAGCCTGTAAGGACTTGAGAAGGGCATGGTCAGACATTTTAACCTTAGACATATGGTGCAACTTTGGAAGGAGAGGTTAAAGGTCTGGCAAATGTTATTTTAAAAGAGGTAAAACCTTTCCGATATATGAGATATACACCTTTACCCCAAGGAGAGCAAAGGGGAGAAGAATGGCCCAATTCTCGCCAGTTTTGGAGACCAGTTTAGTCAAGGTCTCTTTTATTTTATTTATTTTTTGGTACTGGGGATTGAACTCAGGGGCATTCTACCTCCAAGCTATACCCCCAGCCCTAATTTTTATTCTTTATTTTGAAACAGGGTCTCACTAAGTTGTGGAGTGCCTCACTAGGTAGCTGAGGCTGGCCAATAACCTGGATCCTCCGGTCTCAGCCTCCCAAATGCTGGGATTACAAGCGTGTGCCACCACGCCCGGCTTCAAGGTCTCTTTTAGAGTCCTATTTATCCTTTCTATTTGCCCTGAACCTTTAGGTCTGTATGCACAATGTAGTTTCCAATTAACACTTAATGCCTTTGCCAAATTTAGAGAGAACTTGGCCGTGAAGGCCAGGCCATTGTCGGACCCCAATGAAAAAGGACAACCCAAACCTAGAAACTATTTCCTGTAGTAATTTCTTGGTCACAATTGAAGCAGTCTCAGTCCTGGTAGGGTAGGCTTTCACCTAACCAGAAAATGTATCCACAAATACCAAGAAGTACTTATATCCCAGGGAAGTCAATTTTAGCTCCATGAAGTACAGTTCCCAATGTTTCCCTGGCGTACTTCTCCGAACTCATATTTCTTTTTTTTTTTTTTTTTTTCCAGTACTAGGGATTGAACTCAGGGGCATTCTACCTCCGAGCTATGCCCCCAGCCCTATTTTTTATTCTTTATTTTGAAACAGGGTCTCACTAAGTTGTGGAGTGCCTCACTAGATAGCTGAAGCTGGCCTCGAACCCGGATCCTCCTGTCTCAGCCTCCCGAATGCTGGGATTACAAGCGTGCGCCACCACGCCCGTCTCCGAACTCATATTTCATCCGGTGGTCTTTTTCCCTCTTTTGGATTCACCTGTGCACATACTTGGCATCTGGACACCAGGTTCTTTACGATTTGATCCAGCTTTGGGATGTAGTACCTTGCTCTAAGGAGCTCGCTGAGCTTTGTTGCCCCTTGATGAGTAGTCTGGTAGAGTTAGGAACTAGCCTTCTTTTTAAAGCCATCAGGAGCAGGGGGTTTCCAGCCGGTAGTATCCACCACCGGTTTCTTCCGGCGTTGCACCTTCCTGTTTTGCCCAGTCTCTTTCCTCAGTTGAATATATTGGCTTTTATGGCAGTTCTGGTTTAGGGTACATGATCAAAATGGAAAGGGGCCCAACTAGTTTTAGGGCCACTTCTCGAGCTTTCTGGTCAGCTGCTCTGCTGCCTCTGGCTTTAGGGGAGTCTCTTTTTCCCTGCTGAGGTGAGGAGTCCCCTCTCCTGGTACAATGCCCCATGCACATGAGCAGTGGCAAATGCTTAATGGCTGTTCATGTATATTGTGACAGTCTTTTTCTTTTTCCAGTACAGCACCCAAGTCAGAGCAATGAGCTTGGTCTTTTGAGCCAATGTTTCCCTGTTGAGAAACTGGGCCCAGATAGTTTTATCCTCAGTGACCACTGCCACCCCTGCATGTTGTTCTGGACGAAACTGCTTTTATCAGTATAGAGCACTTCATCTGCCTCCAAAAGGGACATCAGTCAGGTCTGGGCGGGTTGACTGGATCATGCTAGTACCTCAGCGCAGTTGTGCAGAGGTACTTCCAGACAGTCATCTGGCAACAGGCTTGCTGGGTTAAGGGTGGCCATTTGGCAAAAGCGTATTCAGAGCTGATCTAGAAGAAGCACTTGGTAGTGGGTTACTCGCACATTGGACATACACCACTCCAGGGTTCCTTTTGGGGACATTTTAAACCAACTATAACAGACAGTCATGGTGCATCTGACTCAAGGTGGCTACAGTCATGTCAAGCTGAATCCATATAGCTAGGGCATCTTCAGAAGGTGAAAATTATGCTGTTATACCTGCTTTGTGCAAGTCAGCCTATTCCTCCTTCCCAGCTGCTCTGGAAATTTCATTTTGGGGGGTTCCCAGCCATGCTGTCGTTCTTTTCCCCTTTCTTTGCCTCTGATGTCAGTTTCCCTGGAATCTCTCAAACAGACTCCCCTTTGAGATAATAGCTATAATAGGAGGACATCTCTTCCTGCTGGATTTTTTACCTTTTCCTGGGGTCCTCGAGAGAATGAGTCACTTCATCTTCTGAGGAATGATTCTGGGTGCTGAGCCTGATGAGGAAACTCAGGGGGTTCAAGAGGGATTTCACTCTGAACGTGTCTTGATTCCACATGTAGGTTCTCAGTGACATCTGTGTTCAGAAAGTCTACATTGCACGGTGCGCAAGATAAGTAGAGACAGCTCTGACCCAGAACCTAGCTGAGATTGGCGTTGATGCAGGGGGGTGATCGCTCCTGGAAATAAATGCTATTTTAAGGGCAGTGTGATTTCTTCCTTGGTCCTTGATTCTTGAAAGAATGCTTTTAAATGGAAAGTAAGAATAAGGGAACATGAAAGGATTATTAAGTTTTTTAAAAAAGCTATGATAAACAGGTTACATTTCAGAGAATCTCTAGCTGACCACCTTCCTGAAGTGGAAAATGGTGACAGATTTCCACAGGTTGAGATTTATTCAGTCTGGAAACCTTCCCCTCATGTCTGCATTTGGTTGGGGAGGTCACTGTCTTTTTGCACCACAACTTAGTACATCTGTGCTTCTTTCGCCCTGTTGGAAACTGTCCGATCAGTGCCTAAGTGAAGCAGGTGTGTGTGTGTGTGTGTGTGTGTGTGTGTGTGTGTGTGTGTGTGTGTGTAAAGTGGCAATGTAAATGTCACCCTAACTGCCAGAGGCTCTCTTCAGATGAGTAAGTTTAGCCCCCTGATATTGTGGTTTGCAAGCTGGAGGGGGAATCCCCATATCTCCTTTCCTGGGGTTTGTTTGATATTCCCTCAGGTCAGTCCCAATCTTGCCCTGACCTGCTTACTTCTATCAACCTGCCTAACAGTGTGCAGGTCATTGTGTGGGAGGGAGGGGCAGAGGGAGGCAGGGAGAAATCGATGGAGTAGGGATGGTGGCTGAGTGTATATGTTTTTTTTGTTTTTGGATCAGGACATAGTAGATCCAAGGGTGTCTACACAGCAGTAGAAGCAATAGCAGTTCAAAGAGCAAAGAGGTGCTGGGCATGGTGGCTCACGCTTGTAATCCTAGCATTTGGGAGGCTGAGACCAGAGGATCCGGGTTCGAGGCTAGCCTCAGCTACCTAGTGAGGCACTCCGCAACTTAGTGAGACCCTGTTTCAAAATAAAGACTAAAAAATAGGGCTGGGGGTATAGCTCGGAGGTAGAATGCCCCTGAGGTCAATCCCCAGTACTGCAAAAAACAAACAAACAAACAAACAAAAAAAAACACAAAAAACAAAGAGCAAAGAGGTAGAGCAGGACCGGGAGGAACTGCCAGCCACAGCACCTGGAGCCGGCCTGCTGCCACATCTCTCTGTTCTGACTTCCTCCGGTCTGAACAGAAGCCATACGTGGTTCACCCATCATTGGTGCCTGTCCTCTGCAAAGCCATGTGGCTCCGCCTGGTGGGCCTGTGCTACCTTGTGGGCTGGTACCGGGAGAGACAGGTGCTGAAGGAGTCACTTCTTGTGTTCTCCATGCACAACTCAAGTATTTGAGGGACTTCACAGCATGCCTGCTTGATCCTGGCAGGAGGAAAGCTGGTAGGCGAGCATAGTAGGCTGCAGAGGGCCTGAGGGCCTCATGCTATGGGCAGAGCAATGCCTGGGAGGGACTGCATTAGGGGAGGCAGTTGGACCAACCAGCATCTAGAAACTCCACTGGCAATAGGGTGGAAGGGGGTTCTTAGTGTGGGGGAGCTAAGACCAAAAGCAGAGACATGTTGCAGGAGCCCAGCTGAGGAATGGCCAGGGAGCTTCCTGGGGTGGAAGATACAGCAGGGTGTGGAGTGCAGAGGAGGTGACATGGGCAAAGCCTGGTGATCCATTGGACTTGAGGGAAATGGTAGTTGACAGTTCTTACTTGGTGCCTTGAAGCAGAACACTGAGGCAGGGATTTAGAGCAGTCAGCTGGTATATGCAAAGTACATGGCACAGTATTCAAACACGCAGAGCCGAAGCCATCATCATCTCTTTTCCCCACCTGGGGTACCGCCCACTGCCCGGGCTCCCCAGCTTATCCCACTCCAATACTGTTTTGTGTTTGTATTGGGTTTATTTGTTTTGTTTTGCCCTCTAAAGCCTCTGAAGTCCTTGACATCTGCTTGTCTGTCTTGCAGGAGGAAATGCTCCTTTTGGGGGTGAAGACGGCTATTACTGAGCCAGGCTTCTTCCAGGCCGACCTAACTAACACTATGAGACTTGTGGGGTCCTTCCAGGAGGCATGGGACAGGACCAACATGGAGTCCCAGGAGATCTGTGGTGAGATATTTCTGGCATCCTATGACTGAACAGTACACAGGGAGGGATCCTGGGTCCATCACTGTCAGGCTCAGGCTCCCCCCCAAGTCAGAACTTTTAGCTCCAGTCCAATGTGCTGTGTGGCCAGGTGGCCACCTAAAGAAGGGTCCAAATTTATTAGAATTGGCACCACTATCTTATGTGGATTCCTCAACATTTTGAAGAGGAAACTAAAGCCAGAGAGGGAAGACACTGTGGACTCATGGCCAGATAGCTGGGTTTATAGACAGCTGATTTTCACTTGCTTGGCTCTGTTAGCAGAGACCTTCAACTCAGGCAACTCAGATAGTCTCAGGAGGAGAGCCAGATGTGGCTGACTGTGGAAACGTTGTTGCTGGGGCAAGAGCTGGGGAACCTCTGGGGAATGTGCATAGATTAGATATGGGGCATATCAGTGTGGCTCCAGGAGTTTTTAGAATTGTTGCTCTGTTCCCCTGAATTCAGAGCTGTAAGTGGAGGTGGAGGAATGTGCAAGTACATTAGGGATCCTTTCTCATACCGAACACATCCAACACATAGGAAAACATGTTGACAATATGCAAGTTGAATCTGTTCTTGGTGACATCAGCATGGAGCATTTGCTGACCATCCATCCCCCACCCACACCCCTGCCGGCACCTGCTACTCACGCTATCTGGGACTTCAAGCTCCTCTACCTCTCCATGCACTACACACCCGCCTTCCTAATGGATGCCATGGTCTACTGGAGCTCCCCAAGGCTGGCCTGGGCCCCATGAAGCCAAGACTAGGGTGCATGGCAGGGTCTAGTTGGTGTGCTGGGAGAGGGGTCATATGCCATAGAATGGGAAATAGAGCAATGGGAGCAATCTCTCGTCTCCAGGGTCATGTAGGTTGCCCCACTCCTCACGCTGCCCAGGGTTTTTCCTGGAACATTACTTAAGACTCTGGGGATTTTAGGAAGAATGGACCACATCTCGCAGCCAAAGAATGGAGATCTGATTGCATGTTCAGCATCCTGTTGCTTGGACAGTCATTCAAGGCCCTGAGCCTCGTGGCCAGCTGCCACTCTGAGGAGTATGTGATATGGGAGGCACAACCATTCTGGGGCAGGAGGCTCAGTCCATGCCTGCTCTGCTTTCTGTCCACTGTTCAGGGTGCATCTTGGCATGGCCAGTCTACCCCTCCCATAGTCTACATCCAGCTGGAAATCACCTGCAGAAGATACCTGTGGACATGGAGTAAGGTAGAAGGGCACCACCGGCCTACCCCCAAGCCTCAGGTGCCAACTCAGCAGGAAGACCTGCCGTCTGAGAGTGGGAGGCAGTCACAGCCCTCATGCCTTCCACTTCCATGGCCTGGTGGTTTCAGTTCGAGCCCTGGGGAACACGGCCCTGGCCAGCAGTAAGCAGAAAGACCTGGGAGTGGCTGGGTCAGGCCCAGGCCTGTGTGGGGCCAATTCTGAGTCATCCTTCTACAGGGCCAGAGCCAACATCTAGATTTCAACTGTGTCCTCAAGAACTGGGACACCCCTGAGCCTGCTCAGCCCTTGAGGGACATTGTCTGACATTTCCCAGCTGCTATTTCTTCATTTATTCACCTAGGATGCAGAGACCGGGGGGATGTTTGCCACATCCAGCATAGGATGTGCGGTGCCTTGGGGGAGGCACGAAGTACGTCAGGTTTGCCTTCCATCACCCCCACTCCATCTCCTGCGGGTGCTGGGTCTGCCCTTCAGAGAGGGTTCATGATCCCACCCCTCCCTCACTCTCACCAACCTTGGTACAGAGTGTCCACACCCTGCTGGGCTTTTCTGATGTGACACCTGCTTTATCTGCTTCTGGGGATGGGCAGAGTTGGTAAATAGTGGAGCACAGAGATTCGAGCTTTCCCTCTAGGAGAATTTGTCACTCCATTTCTGCGTTAGACCCTCTCAGCAGGGAAGGTATGAGCTCATGACCAGGCTCATTTTAAGGAATGGTGACCCTGGAGGTTGAGCCAAGGAACAACCCTAGGCTTCATCATCATTCTGTCCTCACATCTTATGCAATCCTGGGCATGGCCCCTCACTACTCACACCTATCTAGTTTTCTTATTCCTTTACCTTACCAGCTCCCCTCCTACCTTTCTGTGAGTTCTCTGCCCCATTTCCTGGAATCTCTCCTTCCCCTTCAAGGCCTTACTCTGAAAATTTCCAAGTCTTGGCTCTCTTCTGGAGCATTCCCCTGATCCACCTGTACATCAACCCTCTCAGAATCAAGAACTGTGAGACAGGTGCCTGTAATCCCAGCACTTGGGAGGCTGAGACAGAAGGATCACAGGTTCTAGGACAACCTGGGCAACTTGGCAAGAATCTGTTTAAAAATTAAAAAAAAAATAAATAGGGCTGGGTGTAGCTTGGAGGTAGAATGCCCCTGGGTTCAATCCCCAGCGTCACAAAAATAAGAGAGAAAGAGAGAAAGAGAGAGAGAGAGAGAGAGAGAGAGAGAGAGAGAGAGAGAGAGAGAGAGACAGAGGAAGGAAGGAAGGAAGGAAGGAAGGAAGGAAGGAAGGAAGGAAGGAAGGAAGGAAGGAAGGAAGGAGAAAGAAAGAAAGACAGGCTGGGGGTATAGGATGCCCCAGGGTTCAGTCCCTAGTCACACACACACACACACACACACACACACACACACACACTCCTGCCCAGGCCCTTCCCTCAACTGCCCAGTAGACTCCCCATCCAGCCTCATCAGCCTACCAGACTCAGGCTCAGTGAGGCTGGGATGAGAGCCATCCCTTCCCTGCCTTTCTCCCTATGCCCAAAGTCTTGCTTCCTGACTTCTCTTGCCATCTGTGTTAGTCAGCTTTTTGTTTCTGTCATGAATATCTGAGAGAAAAAACTTGGAAAAAGAAAGACTTATTTTGGCTCATGGTTTCCCTCCATGGTTGGCCGGCTCTGTTGCTTTGGGCTTGAGGTGAAGCGGAACATCATGGGGGCTTCTCAACTAATGGCAGCCAGAAAGCAGAGGGGGTGGGAGAAGGGAGGGAAGGGGCCAGGGACAAGATATAGTCCCTAAGGGCACACCTCCAGCCATGACTCCTACAGTTTCCAACACCTCCCAGTGCTCCACTCAGTGATCAATGGATGAACCTACTGATGAGGTCAGAGCCTCCTGAAGCGCTCACTCCCCAAAGCCACCTCTGAACATTGCTACACTGGGGACCCAGCCTTCAACACATAGATCTTCAGAGGACACTTCATGTCCAAACCATGACACTGCCTGTGGTTCCGTCATCAGCACCACACCTTCAAATCGCTTCGACTCCTGACCTCCCTTCCCTCCACACATCCACTTAGACACTGTGGCACCTCACTTCATAGTCCCTTCCTCCCACTGTCATCCTCCCCACCCCCTTTCAGGCTCCTTGGCTTATCAGACCACCCAGAATGTGCCTAGTCCTGGCATAGAAGGAAGAAGCCCCCTGGGGCCCTTGCCCAGGAAAGCTGGTGTTCCCTCAGTCCTTGGATACCTCACTGGGCACCAGGGGGAAGGGAGTGGGTGGAATGCTGGGCTGGTTCAGGGTGCAGTGGGAGATTGTTACTTGTGACTTTAGTGTCACCCCCAAAGAGCCAGACCCTGAGGGCCTCGGGTCTTCCTACTTCCTGGGAGTTGGGGTCTCATATTCCCAGCCTCCCCTGTAGGAGGGTCCACAGCCCTGACCTCAGCACCAGCACACTGGAGACACACAGCCTGGAAAGACTCTTGGTTTCTCAACATCTCCCATGATGGAGCCCTCCCTAAGATCGCCAAAGAGCAGCTAACATGGACTCTTGGGATTTGGAGGACAGGGCCCACTTTTTTCTTGTTGTTTTTGCATTAATGAATTTGTCTTAAAATTGTTCCCCTGAAAGTAAAAATTAAATTTATGTATATGCCTGCACTCATGACAAATGATTTTGACCCCTAGGACAGAGGTGGGGCTGGGGTGGGGTTTTCCAGAGGTATCCCTAGGCTGAGTTTTCCTTTCTCATTTGTCCCCTCATGCCACATTGCCACTGGAGGCCTTCCTATTTTTGGCTTCTTCATTCATCAGGGCAGGGGGAGAGAGGCAATCACCAGGGTTGCCAGTGGTGACAGGCTTCAGGTTGGACTTGAATTTCTTGCATGTGGGCTAATTGGTGGTGATGTAAATACCTATAAAGATGACAGAGTGGCTCAGCTAGGGCCCTGCCGTCTGTCACAAGCAGTGGAGGCTCTCCTTCCCTGTGGGTTCCCGCAGACTGCCGGCTGGGCCCTGAGAACCAGCCTCTCCGGCTGTCTCCTGGGCCGCCGGCTCCCACTGCCCAATGGCGGCAATCACGGACCTCTCTTTTATGTACCGCTGGTTCAAGAACTGCAATCTGGTTCGCAACCTCTCAGAGAAGTATGTCTTCATCACCGGCTGTGACTCTGGCTTTGGGAACCTGCTGGCCAAACAACTGGTTGATCGGGGTATGCGAGTGCTGGCTGCTTGCTTCACTGAGGAGGGGGCACAGAAACTTCGTCAGGACACCTCCTACCGGCTGCAGACCACCCTACTGGATGTCACCAAGTCCGAGAACATCAAGGCAGTGGCACAGTGGGTGAGGGACCAAGTGGGCGAACAAGGTGGGGCCAATTGCATTCTTTGGCTTTCATGGTTTAGAGTCATAGTCTCTCTCTCTCTCTCTCTCTCTCTCTCTCTCTCTCTCTCTCTCTGTGATAGCATCTGATAGTATCTGGATCCCAATGTCTAAATGGGGTGGGTGATATAGTAAACAGTAGGGCTGGGAGGCTCTGGTTGGAAACCACTGCATTGTTTAGTCTGTTCACACAATTTCCCAAGGAAGGTTTCTCTATTAGAAATTTAGAGGGACAGGGAAGAGGCCGCAACAGGAGGTGAGGGAGGGAAGGTGTGTCCTGTATGTCCACACTTGGTGATTTCAGTGGTCCTGCCATCAGCTCCTATAGAACCAGAGATACAGAAAAATCATGAAACAAGCACATTTCTCATAAGGACCAGGCTAGCAGCAGGGGTGAGGGGAAAGAAGGTTGGATTCCATGAATGGGACATTTGCTGCCATTGACTATGTCAGGCAGGGGCAAGGTAGACTGACTTCTTACATCTCCATGGGTGTTGGTGCTTATGTGGCTGCTCCCTTGGGGAAAGGAGGCCATGGGCTAGGGCTGGACCAAGAGTATGTGGAGACTTGCCCAGTGAACTTCCAGCACACAAGGTGTGGGTATAGCATAGAGAGGAACAGGATAGTTCAGTCGCAGAAGCAGCAGCTGGGTGGAAGTTCTTAGTCCCAAGGAAATGAATCTGGGGCCACAGAGACAACAGAGTCCTGGGACCAGGGTTTTAATTTTCTCCTTAGCATTTATCCCTATCTACTACACAATATGAGACTTATTTTTCTTATTTATTATCTGTTTTCTCTGTTGGAATAAACCTTCGGGGATACAGGGCCCTTTGTCTTTTATTTACTGGATATCCTTAGTACCAGAATAGTGCTCGCCACCTAGGAAGCCTCTCAGTAAATGTTTGTCAAATGAACTGATTAATGAATAATTCATCAAGGGTGAGCCTCTCTACCCACCAGGCTGCCTCAGCCTTGAGCAACTGTGTGCATGACTCACCAGGTATGGTAGTTTCCTATCGCTGCTCTAACAAATTCATGCAAACCTAGTGGCTTAAACAACGCACATTGATTATCATGTAATTCTGGAGGAGGAGGAAAGTCCAAAATAGGTTTCACTAGCTACGATCAAGGCCTCAGCAGAGCTGTGCTCCTTCTGGGGGCAAAGGGAAGATCCATTTCCTTGCCTTTTCCAGCGTCTAGAGGCTGTCAGTGTTCCCTGGTGCATGGCCTACGTCCCATCTTCAAGGCCAGCAAGGTTGGGCCGTGTCCTCTTCACACCTTTTTCTATCTCTTCAGTTCTCTGGCTTCATTTAGAAGGACTCTTGTGATCTTATTGGTTTCATCAGGGGAATCCCGGATAGTCTCCCCACATGAAGGTCAGGTTAATAGCTACCTTGATTCCCCCTTCTCGTGTAGCTCCACATATTCATAGGATCCTGGGATTAGGAACTTAATCCTGATCTTTGGGGAAGCACTACTCTGCCTATACCACTGGGCAACATTCTTAGTCTAAGAAGCACTAGGAACTGGGGGCGGACAAGGGAGATGGTTCTTGAATGTTTTTTGTTGCCCCTGAGAGTCCCTGAATATAAGGATGGCACAGCCCTAAAGCTGTGAGCCCTGCTCTGACTATTCTCTGGTTACTCTTTACAAAACAAACTATATATATTTATATATATATAAATATATATAGTTGTCCTGGCCCCCCAACAGGTAGTGCATCCTCTGCCAGAGCCATTTACCAGGTCAGAGATAGTGGTGGTGTGTATCCTTCTCCATAAGCAGAGAGCAGTAGGGTTTTATGGTCTTTGGGTCTCAGGAACCTTGTTTTCTCCCTTGTAAGGCAAGAGTCCCCCCTGCCTCAGGTGGGAAGCTTCAGAGTCCTGACAGCCAGTTGGTCTCATAGAGTCTCTCTAACTGCAAGAAGGCAGGAAGACGGGGGGCATGGCTTGGTAGGGACCCCAGAGGGAGAGGTGGGCCAGGATGCTGTTTGCATCGAGACCTGCCCTCTGGAGAGAATGGATCATGCCAGGCAGAGTATCTTGAGGCTGTGTTGGCCCAAGTAGGTGCAGGGCATGCGCGGGGGCAGGGGGGGATGAGGGCAGGAAGGGAAGCAGCCAGGGTATGGAGTTCGTGGGATCCTTGAATCAAAGAGCCAGAAGGGACAGAAGGGGCCCTTGAGGATAATTCAGAGGCTTTTTCAGTGTGTTTTAGCATCACCCCCACACTGGTGGAATTTTATTTGGAAGTTCAATATGTAAACCAAATGAAAAGAAAGCTTCTTCTGCAGCCCCTCCACTAGTAGGCTTTGGAGACAGGCTGGAAACAGCTGCTCTAGTGATGACCAGTGAAGAACCTGAGGCCCAGAGGGGAAAGTGACCTGCCCATGCCAGAACTTAAGGGTCTCCAACCCTGACATGCCACAGAGTTGAAGGACCTCACATACCATTATTTCTCTCCACTTATACCAACCCAATTTAAAGAGAGCCCTTGTCACGTTTTCCATAAGTATTTTATTTAAATGTTTTATATAATTATAAATATTTTTGTTTTCTCTCTGGTCTGTGAGCTCCCTGAGAGATAAGACCCTGTCTTGTTCATTTTATGTGTCTTTCCCCCTATAATTGGCACAGAGTAGATTCGTGAATGAATGAATGAATGGATTTAGGTGCTGGGTGAAGTGGAATTGGTTATACTTAGCTGAGGAGATAACAGGAAGCCTGTCTAGTGAAGGAATTCAAACATTAATTCGTTGGTATGAAAATTATATTTATTATTCTAGAGATAAGCTTAGGTAGTCTTAGCTGCATGGGGCCTAGTCTGTGGCTGGTTCAGAGCTCCCCTGGCTCACAGGCCTCACAAAGTGTTCCCCAAAGTGGGGAACACTAGTCAGTAGAAGACACATTGCCCTTCTGGCTGTCGTGGCTCCCCACCTCACCCCAAGCCAGGCTGTCTTGTGTCTTATACATCCTTGGTGTCCCTGAGCTGGTGTGTGACGGTCCCTGATACTTTCCTGGAAACACTGCTGATTCCCATGCGTGTCTCTCTCCCTCCATGTCATCCCCAGGCCTCTGGGCCCTAGTGAACAATGCCGGTGTGGGCCTGCCCAGTGGTCCCAACGAATGGCTGACCAAGGAGGACTTTGTGAAGGTGATCAATGTGAACCTGGTGGGACTGATCGATGTGACTCTCCACATGCTGCCCATGGTCAAGAAAGCCCGGGGCAGGGTGGTCAACATGTCCAGCTCTGGTGGTATTGTGGCTGTCATCGGTGGCGGTTACTGCGTCTCCAAGTTTGGCGTCGAGGCCTTCTCTGACAGCATCAGGTGATTGGGCCTTGGTACCAAACCACCTGGGTGGGGAGCTCTGGGGTTCCACCTCAGGAAGAGAGGGCTGGGGTTGACAGCATTTGAGCAGGGGAGTTCACAGCAAGGAAGCTAAAACTGTAGCAGGAGGAAGGTTGGACCTCTGCACCTTCCCTAAGGATCAAAAGAAGAAAGTAAAGAGAAAAGTGGGTAGAGATAGGAGGAAACAGGTGGGTCTTCCCTTGAGCAGTTCCAGAATATGAGAGACACTGCTTGGGCCTGTGGGAATAAGAGAATCTCCAAACAGACATGGAGGCCTGGGGACAGAGATATCCCTGGGAGACCCTCTGAGGAGCACACAGGCCTCATATAGGCTCCCTCCCTCCTTTAGCCGCGCGGGTGCTGGGCCTGGGCCTCAGAGTGGAGAGGACCTGGTAGGAGGCCAAGCCTTGGCCTAGGTCCTCCACTGATTTCCTGCTGCGTCTGCCTCATGCAAATAGCTTGAGACTGCTGGGCCAGCTTAGGAAAGGTCCGAGGCTGAGGAGGGACTTCGTGCATGAAGGCAATGCCTGGGCAACCGCTGGGGCGGGAGGATCCCTCCAGGCCCCTGGAGAGACCGGTCCTCCCAGAGGTGACTGTTCCTGTTGACTGTCATCTTGAGGCTCAGACCAAGTGCAACTCTGATTTCCCAGGCGTGAGCTCCACTACTTTGGGGTAAAAGTCAGCATCATCGAGCCGGGGAACTACCGGACTTCCATTCTGGGCAAGGATGGCCTGGAGACACGCATGCAAAAGCTGTGGGACCGGCTTCCTCAGGAGACCCGGGAGAGCTACGGAGAGGAGTACTTTCGCATCTGTGAGTTCCTCAGGGGTGGGAGTGGGGTCTCAGAGAGGGATAGAGGGATCTTGGGATCACTGACTGGCTTTCAGGTTACAGGTGATGGTACTCGAGAGGCAGAGAGGGACTTGAGGCCTAAAACCATGCAGCTGGTGGCAGGGCTGGGGTTTGAGAACGGAGACCAATGGCAGAACCCCGGCTGCCGGGCAGAGGGGGAGTGGGGAGAGATGCTGCCAACTCCTGGCACATCGCGGTGCAGGTTGAATCAGGTGGAAAGGCCCTGAGATGAGTGTCAAGCAGTGATGGAGCACATAGCTGCTGGAGCCAGACTGCTAGTCTCCCTGTGCCTCAATTTCCTCCTCTGTAAAATGAGCTAATGATGGTGCCCACCTCACAGAGTTGCTGTGAGGGCTAATATGTGTGAAGTATCTTGCACCAAGTGCTTGTTAAAAAAAAAAAAAAAAAAAAAAAAGAGGAAAACAGGCATTTCAAAGGGCGGGTCTCTAGGTGGCCCCCGTCTCTCCTTAAGCTGAAGGTCTACTGCGAGTCATCGTCGGTGCTTTGGAGGGGGAAGGGGGACATCTCGGCTATTTACTATGGTGATCAAACTTTGTGCAGCTTTTCCAGTTTGGGAATGAATGGAGTCCCAGCCTTTGGGAACATGAGGGCCCCAGCCCCAAGGTGTAGTGAAGGGAGAATTAGTCAAAAGCCCTGCTGGTGCATCTCCTGTAGGAGAGAGAAGGTCACTGAGGACCAGAGGCCCCCATATTCACTCAGAACATCCAAGCTCAAAGTCAAGCCAGCTGGATTCAGGGGAGTAGGATTCACTAGATTTTTCAGGTCTCTCCATTTCATGGCTCCCAGGACCTAGAGAGCAAGTGGCCCCTAGGTGCCACCTCTATAGCTGTCCTTGTGCGGGGAAGACTGTCAACAGAAACTGGCCTTGGCACAATTAGCTGACAACTCCTTGGTGGGCACCTCCCTTCTCTAGTTCCCTCTCTGGTGACTTTGTCAGCCAAGAAGGTGGGGCCGGCACTGCACTGGCCCAGGAGGTGTCCCTGGGCTCAGAGGGAAGCAGCCATGCAGCCAGCCCTGTCCCTGCTCCCTTCTGGGCCTCAGTGGCCCAGTCCCACATTTTCCTAGCCCAGATTTTTCATTTTTTCTTTTGCTTGGCTTCTGTGAACATTCTTGAGAGGCAATTTTCTGGTGTGATTAAGCTCTTAGGCTCAAAACTAGGCTATCTGGGTTCAGATTTCAGATTGCTTGATGGCCGTAGGCAAATTATTTAACCCCTCAGTTTTCTCATTTGCAATGAATTATGAGAATTAAATGAGTAGATGTAGATACAGATAACTTGTAGAGCAGCATCTGATGCCTGGTAAAAACAATTGGATTTATAAGTTTGTAGTTGGCCGAGCATGGTGGCGCATGCTTGTAATCCCAGCATTTGGGAGGCTGAGACAGGAGGATCCAGGTTCGCAGCCAGCCTCAGCTGCTTAGTGAGGCGCTCCACAACTTAGTGAGACCCTGTTTCAAAATAAAGAATAAAAAATAGGGCTGGGGATTAGCTCAGAGGTAGAATGCCCCTGGGTTCAATCTCCAGTACTGCAAAAAAAGAAAAAAAAAAAAAAAAAGATTTAAGTGACCTCCTTTTCTCTATTACATTGGTGTCTCTGAACTATAAGTTCTTACATTGCAAAGAGAGATTCTTAATAATTATCCAAAATCCAAAATGATAAATTTTTGAAATATACCCAGAAACTCTAGATGAATGTCTTAGTTAGCTTTCTGTTATTACAACAAATATCTGAGACAATCAACTTATAATGAGAAAAGGTTTATTTTGGCTCACAGTTTTAGAGATTTCAGTCCATGATGGGTTGCCCCATGGTTGCGTCGAGCCTGTGGTGACACATCGTGGCAGACACACGTGACAGAGCAAAACCACTTGCCTTGTGACTGGAAAGTAAAAGAGAAGGAGAGAAAGGGACTGGGGTCCCACAGTCTTCTTTGAAGTCATTCCTCCAATGACCTAAAGACCCCCCCAATGGATTCTACCTCTTAAAGTCCCCCCCCCCCCAGTAATGCCAGGTTGGGGACCACGCCTTTGACACATGGGCCTTTGGGAATATTCAGATCCAAACAATAGCAATGGGCTAAATGTAATCATTCAGTCAAAACCATGGCAGGTCTGCAACTACCTGGGGTGGGGAGCTGTTATTTTAGTGACACCTGGATACCATATGTCAACAGAGTTAAAATCCAAGACACCGAGACCAAGAAAGCTATTTCTTCACTTAGTACAGCTTTCATTACAAGGCTACCATGTGCCAGGCACAGGGTGGAGCTGGGGAGTTGGAGTGGAAAAAGTGTGTCTTGCCCCTTGCTGCCTGTAGCCTCAGACCCAGTGCAGAAGAAACACACACACACACACACACACACACACACACACACCACCACCACCACCACCAACAACAACAACAACAACAAAAATAACAGCAAATGCAAATGAGGAAAAACAAAGCTATGAAGGAAGAACAGGGCTGGGACTTGGGGTCCCAGTTCAAACTGTGGCAGAGGGGAGCCTTCTCTGAGTTGACTTTGAGGTAGAACAGGAGTTAGACATTGCTGGAGAGTGGAAAGGGAATTTTTGCAGGAGGGCTCTGAGGCAGGACACACCTTTGGAGGAACTTGAAAGAAACCTGCAGATGGAGTGCAGCGAGGGGTAGCTGAGGGGCACAGGGTAACTTAGAGCATGGATGCACACCGAGGATGGAGGACATGATCTGATTTGTGATTGGGGAAGACCACTCTGGCTGCCGCAGTCTTCCAGGATAGATACAATGGTGGTTTAGACGAGAGAGTGGGTAGAGGAGTTGGAAGGAAGTTGCTGGATGCCAGGTGTGCATTTATTTCACCGTTAGTGAGAAATAAAGCTAAAAAGTACTGGGGACGTAGCTTAGTGGGAGAGCTCCGGCCTAGCATGTGTGAGGGCCTGGGTTTGATCCTCAGTACTGCAAAATAAATAGATAGCTTTGAAACGACTGGTCACAGTCTTGCACTCTGGGAAGGAAAAAGAGGCCAAACGGGGAGAAACCTGTAAAGGAAGAATGAAGACATGAAATTACAGGTCATGGTGATTGTGGGAAGTGCTGGTGGTAGGGACAGGAGCACAGTCAGACAGACAAAAGAAATACTTAGGAGTGGTCATGAAACAACACGTGACAAAAACAAAACTCTAGCCAGTCACTGTGGCCCACCACACAGGCCCCTAGCTTGTGAACCCAGGGCCTGGTGTATGCTAGGCAAGTGCTCTACCACTGAGCTATATCCATTGCCCTTTTTACTTTGAGACAGGATCTTGTTACATTGCCCAGGCTGCCTTCAAACTTGTGATCCTCCTGCCTCAGCCTCCTGAGTGGTTGGGATTACAGATGTGTGCCACTGCACCCAGCTTTTGGAGTCAGTTTTAACTATATCTAGAGTAGAATCATAATGGAAATGGCAACCGACATGGACACATTCCCAAAGAAATGGCACCTAGAATCATGAGGACAGGCACAGAAAAAGAGAACCACAGTCTTGTGCTAGCAGACCAGACACTGAGCTGCAGCTGGGCATAGTTACCAGTGCCCCAGGTTGGAGTCTCCTTAGGACATTACCTCTCTGTAGATAGCCATGGGCCTGGTCTCTTTTTCACCTCCTCTCTGCGGGGGAGGTCCTCAAAAATTCCCCCCTTTCCCCCCACCTTCTTTTTGGGAAGGGTCTGCATGAAACCAAGGGACAGAAATTCAACTGCTGGGGCCACTCAAAGTGCCGAAGCCTGCACTTGGATGCTTTATAGACTTTCTTGCTTAATTCTCTCCGGAACAAATGCATTTGCCTAGGTGTTCAAATCTGAAGCCCATGTTCTTCCTCACCACTGGGAGAGTGACAGGGGACAGATAGGGACTTCTGTCTCCCTTCCCAGTCCCCACCTAGCCAGTGCCCACACAAAATAGGAGCTAATAAATATTTGAGAGGACAATGAAAGAGTGTGCCTCACTCATATTCAGGGCCCAGTGTCTACTGCACCCCCACCCGGGCTGGCCTTCACCTCCTCAGCCCCCGCAGGCCTGAGGGCGCGCACAGAGGACTCTGAGCCAGGCCCAAGTTCGGAGGCGTCCCAGGACAATATCTTTCTGTAGACAGTCTGGCTTTAAATGAATTTGGCTCTTTCGAGGACCCCAAAGTCCAGTTTGAAATTTTCACCAGGAAGCAGCAGCAAGGGAGTTCTCAGAGTTGAGGTGAAGATATTTGGGTGGCACTGCCCCGTCCTTACCAGCCACCCACGAGAGTCCTGACTCCCAGGGCTGAATCTCTGCCAGCCTGGACCATCCTCAACTTTGGATGGCTGTTGCTCACTCTGTTTTCCAGTTGTAATCCCTCGTCGGGAACCCTGACTCTCAGATCCCCATTTCTCTGGAGTTCTGGGCACTCACTGAAGACTAGTTGCCCACGACCGCCCCATCCCTGAGTCCTGAAGAGGGACCTGGGGAGGAGTCACATGGCCTGTCTTCTATTTATGTGGTGAGCCTCAGCAGGCTTGTACCACCCGGGTGCCTTGTCTCCGTTTCCATGTCTGTGCACACACTGGGAGCAGGGTCACCCCTACCTGTGTCAGAGCACTGCGAGGTGATTGTCTGTGTCTTGGTTATCTGTGTCTACAGTGACCTTATAACTAAGACAGGTATATTCTTTTTTTTTTTTTTTTTTTTGTGGTGCTGGGGATTGAACCTAGGGCATTATACCTCTGAGCTATTTTATTTTATTTTATTTTACCCCAGCCCTTTTTTATTTTTTATTTTGAAACAAAGTCTCACTAAATTACCATGTGCTGGCCTTGAACTTGCAACTCCTCTCTCAGCCTCCAGAGTACAGGGATTATAGGTTCTAACCACTGCATCTGGCCAAAATTACTACTTTCTTTAATAATATCCTTTCCTGCATGCTTTTGTAGAAAATGTGGGAATTCTAGGAAGCACATAGAAGAAGAAGAAAAAAAAAAAGCCTTCAGTAGCTACGAATCCCACCAGCTAGATGATATTTTTACTTTCAATTTTTCTATGCACATATACATGTTTTCTATAGTATCCTGCCCCACTGCTGACCCTGCTATTAATCAATTTTGTTATTCTCCAGGGCAGTAATTATTATCCCTATTTTACAGATAATGAAAGTTTAAGCTCAGCCGGGCGAGGTGGTGCATGCTTGTAATCCCAGCATTTGGGAGGCTGAGACCGGAGGATCCGGGTTCGAGGCCAGCCTCAGCTACCTAGTGAGGCACTCCGCAACTTAGTGAGACTCGGTTTCAAATAAAGAATAAAAAATAGGGCTGGGGATATAGCTCGTAGGTAGAATGTCCATGAGTTCAATCTCCAGTATCGCAAAAAAAAAAAAAAAAAAAAAAAAAGAAAGTTTAAGCTCAAAGTCATACAACTTGTAAGTGGCAGAGTCATAAAAAGAACCAGCACAGCTCTTCTCCTTGCTAGGCAAGTGCAATGGTAGGAATTCAATGTGCCACTGCAAAATTAGAGAGGGGAAATACAGTGGTTTGTAATGATCTTATAAGTGGGTATTTGGTCAGAGACCCCCTGGATGGTGTGGCAGACCTGCCTGAAATGTTAGGTCAGGGATCTGGTGGGAAGGGAGTGTAGGTGGAGTTCAGAAGAAGCCATCTTTCATGAAGAATAAGAGAGCCTTTCCTCCCTCCTCTCCCTTCCCCTGTGCCCTCAAACAGACACTGACAAGTTGAAGAACATGATGCAGCTGGCAGAGCCGAGAATCAGGGATGTCACCAACAGCATGGAGCATGCCGTCGTCTCCCGGAGTCCACGAATCCGCTACAACCCCGGCCTGGATGCCAAACTCCTCTACCTCCCCCTGGCTAAGTTCCCCACCTTCGTGACAGATTTCATCCTGAGCCGGTACCTTCCACGGCCAGCAGACAGTGTCTGAGCTGGGGAGGCTCAGGATGGAGCAGAGGAGGCTGTGGGAGGAAGAGCTGCGCGCTCACAGGTGGTGCTGTCGGACATCCGAGGGCGCTGGCTGCTACGGATGCTGTGCTAGGCTGACACCGCTGCTGATGAATTTAGCCGTGACTTCCTACAGAGGATGAGTGCCTCCTCCCACCCACAGGGGCCCCAGACCCCAGAGGTGACCTTCACAGGTTTAGAGACCTGCAGCGTGGCCCCAAGGATGTGTGTCACCCAGGCAGGATACAAGTTTTTCTAGATCTGAAAAAATCAAGGAAAGAAAAATTGGCTCCTGCTGAATAGTGAGCTGTGCTGGCCTCTGGGAAATACTGTGGGATAATCTCTCCCAAGGGAGACTTTCAGCCCTCTTCCTGTGGGCCTCTATTTTTTTTTTTTTTTTTTTTTTTTGCGGTACTAGGGATTGAACTCAGGGGCGTTCTACCTCTGAGCTATATACCCCCAGCCCTATTTTGAAACCGAGTCTCACTAAGTTGCGGAGTGCCTCACTAAGTAGCTGAGGCTGGCCATAAACCCAGATCCTCCAGTCTCAGCCTCCCGAATGCTGGGATTACAAGCGTGCGCCACCACGCCCGGCTTACCTGTGGGCCTCTAAATACATGCTAGCCTCATATACATAGTATGTAGTGGGCACCCAGGCAACGCAGAAGTTTTTCTGACAAAAGTTTAAAATAGTCTCTCTCTCTTTACATCTCTGTCCATAGGTGATTGGGATCTGTATGATATAAATTTATTTAATCAACATTAATTCTTCAAATATTTATTGAGTGCCTACTATGTACTAGACATTGTGAAGGTTGGGGGGATATGAAGATGACAAAACCATGGTCTTGGTTTTTTATTGCTTATTTTGTGTACAATATTGAGTAGCAGAGATCAGACAGTGATAGGAGTAACTAAAATCAGAAAGCAATATTTAGAGGAACCCTGGGGGGTCATGGGATCATGATACAGTAGTTCCCAAACTTGGCCATACCTCAGAATGAATGTACACCCAAATATTTCTGGGCCCCAATGTTAGAAAATCTAATTCAGTAGACCTGGGATAGGGCCCAGAATTATGTATTTGTAACAAGGACCTAGCTAATTCTGATGCACTTGGGAGTCACTGATAGTTCCATGGGAGAAGCAGCTAATGCTCAGAGGGGTAAGTGATCTACCCCAAGTCTCCCGGCTTAGGGGTCAAGACGGAGAGATAGAACTCAGATATTCTTATTCCCAGACCAGGGTTATTTTTTATTATTCTGAAATTAGTAAGATTGTCAAATAAATAATGGAACTAATTTCTTTTTAAAGTTTTAAACTTCTAGGTTATACGAAGTTCTGTTAAAAAAGACTTTTTTTTAATCTTGATGAATGGTCATGTGATAAAGGTCAAATGTGACTTTCTAATTAAAATATCTTTAACATGTCTTAACATCTGACTGAACTTGAAAATAATAAAATGTGGTTTAATTACGTCTGCAAGGACTTTTTTCCAGGTAAGAGGTAACAGTCACAGGTTCTAAGGATTAACATGTAGACACATCCCTGAGTGGGGGGGCACTGGGCAACCACTACAGTCTGCAATTTGCAACACTTCTTTCTATTCCTAGCACCAAATTTGGAGTCAGGTGGAATGCACTGAGCCAGAAGTAACAAAGAAGCCAACTCCTGTTGGCTTAAACAATAAAGAGCAAGGGCAGGCTCAATGCGCTTCTAGGATGTGGGCTCTTTCTGCTTCGCCTTTCCTGGTCTTGGCTTCATCCTTTGTTGCTGTGGCAATGGGAACACTGGGCTTCCTCACTCCCAGCTTGCAGAAGAGAGAGTCTTGCCGTGGCCTGCAAGATGAAGAGAATCACTTCCTCAGAGTTGCCCCTTGAGTTGCACTGACCCAAACTGGCTTAGACTTGTCCATACATGAACTTATCACTGATGGGTTGGTAAATTGCCAGGAACTGCTTAATCACAGAACAGAATGAGGATATTGGAGAGTTAATCACAAAGCTTATTGCCCAGAAAATTAAAACTCAGATCTCTATGTGATTGAGAGGATTGAACAAAGATTAAAAAAATAATTTTAGAGCTGGGTGTGGTGGTGCATGCTTGTAATCCCAGCATTTGGGAGGCTGAGACCGGAGGATCCGGGTTCGTGGCCAGCCTCAGCTACCTAGTGAGGCACTCCTCAACTTAGTGAGACCCTGTTTCAAAATAAAGAATAAAAAATAGGGCTGGGAAGCTGGGCATGATGGCGCACGCTTGTAATCCCATCATTTGGGAGGCTGAGACTGAAGGATCCGGGTTCGCAGCCAGCCTCAGCTACCTAGTGAGACACTCCACAACTTAGTGAGACCCTGTTTCAAAATAAAGAATAAAAAATAGGGCTGGGGGTGTAGCTCGGAGGTAGAATGCCCCTGAGTTTAATCCCCAGTACCACACACACAAAAAAAGAAAACACAAAAACTTCCTTTTTTCTTTTTGTGGTTCTGGGGATTGAACCCAGGGGCATTCTACCTCCAAGCTACATCCCTAGCCTTATTTATTTATTTATTCATTCATTTATTTATTTATTTATTTAGAGAGTCTTTCTAGATTGCTAGAGTCTCGCTACATTGCTGAGGCTGTACTTGAACCTGCGATCTTCTTGTCTCAGCCTCCCAAGTCCTGGGATTAGAGGCATGCAGTATCACACCCAGCTAACACGAATACTTTTACTAGGGGAAAACTGTGGCTAGGTGGTATTCTGAGATATCATTTTACACTTTTACATTGCTCCTTGTTTTTCTGCTTCCCTTTTCCCCATTCAAATAAATAGGTAGTCAGTTTGATACTTTACCTAGGATGATATTTTTGACAGTATAGAAATACATAAGTTTTCTGCTCTTTTCTCTGACTTTAGCTTCCCCTAACCCTAATATCTTTAGAGAAACGACAGTTTGGGGAATGAAGCAAAAGGAAAGGTTTCTTGTGTGTGGGTACAACATTTCAGAGAAGCAGGGCCTTTTCCCTAAAACAAGGAAATTCACTCTGGCTAATAAGAGAAGAGGGCAAGGTTTGGAGTTTCCAGAGCAGAAGGGTTCACTTTCCAGAAGCACTTGGGGAAGGGACAAGACTGAAGGAGAAACAGCTGCATTGTGTGCTTGGGCCGATGAGACCTGGAATGACCTCAGAGAAGATTTATATGTCTCCCCCAGGCATGGCAGGAAGGCAGTAGAGTCACCAGATATAAAGGTCATGTACAAGCCAGGCATGGGGGCACATGCCTGTAATCCCAGTATTTGGGAGGCTGAGACAGGAGGATCACAGGCTGAAGGCCAGCCTCAGCAACTTAGTGAGACCCTGTTTCAAAGGAAAAAATAAAATAGGGCTGGGGGCGAAGCTCAGAAGTAACACACACACACACACACACACACACACACACGTCATGTAGAGCTGAGTGTGTTGGTGCACACCTGTAATTCCAGTACTTGGGAGGCTAAGACAGGGAGATCACAGGTCGAGGCTAGCCTCAGCAAACTTAGTGAGAATCTGTTTCAAAATAAAATATAAAAAGGGCTGGGAATGTAGTTCAGAGGTAGAATGCATCTAGGTTCAAGTCCCAGTATTAAAAGGAAAAAGAAAAGCAGCCATTTAAGTGATAATCTGTGCAGATGGAAGACATAATAATAATAATAATAATATCATTGTTATTAATATATTAATAATAATAATAATAATAGGTCTGAAGGCCACCCCACCACCTCCACCTCATTATTAATAGTCGAGGTATTCTTTTGAATTTGTGAACTGAAATTCATATCTGTTCCAATGTTTCTTTCTTTTTCTTTACTTTTTTTTTTTTTTTTTTTTTTTTTTTTTTTTTTTTTTTTTTTTTTTTTTTTTTTTTTTTTTTTTTTTTTTTTTTTTTTTTTTTTTTTTTTTGTGTGTGTGTGTGTGTGTGTGTGTGTATGTGGTGCTAGGGATTGAACCAAGGGGCAGACTACCTCTGAACTACACCCCAGTCCTATTTTATTTTTTTATTTGGGAACAGAGTCTCAGTAAGTTTCTGAGAGCCTTGCTAAGTTGCTGAGGATGGCCTCAAATCTGTAATCTTCCTGTCTCAGCCTCTCAGGTCCTGGGATTACAGGCATGTGCCACCACACCGATCTCCAATGTTTCATTTTTTATTGTTTCATATGAGAACTTAGAACTATCACCTTTCCTGTATAGCTTTCATATTTTCCTACAAGTTTAGATCACTGTTTTTTTTTTTTCTTGCTTGCTTATTCAGCTTCTTAATAATTATATCTACATTTTTTTTAAGGCATGGAAGGAATGTAATCTGGTTTGTGTTTTAAAAGGAGTACTGAGCCGGGCGTGGTGGCGCACGCTTGTAATCCCAGCATTCGGGAGGCTGAGACCGGAGGATCCGGCTTCGCGGCCAGCCTCAGCTACCTAGTGAGGCACTCCACAACTTAGTGAGACTCGGTTTCAAAATAAAGAATAAAAAATAGGGCTGGGGGTGTAGCTCGGAGGTAGAATGCCCCTGAGTTCAATCCCCAGTACCGCAAAAAAAAAAAAAAAAAAAAAAAAAAAGGAGTACTGTAGGGACTCTGTGGAGACTGAATTGAGGGGGCAATGGTGGAATCAAGGAGACCCACAAGGAGGCGATTGAGTAGCCAGGTGGGAGGTGATGGTACTCTGGTGGCCGTGGGAATGGTGAGAATGGATGAAATCAGTATATAATTTTGAGGCATAGCCACTGATGGATTAGAATCAGTCTGTCAATAAGAATTTACAATGAGCTGGGCATGGTGTCACACACCTGTGACCCCAGTGCTTGGGAGGCTGAGACAGGAGGATCGAAGGTTCAAATCCCCAGTTACCCCCACCCATTTTTGGTGTCACTGGGGAGTGAGTTGGCATAAACTACATTGGGAGGGTATGAGAGGAATGAGTCTACAGATAACAAGAGACAGGTATCAACAAGATAATGGAAATAATAATTATTAGCATTTACTGAACATTGACTCAATCCCAAGCACTGTGTGCTTTGCTTAGTGTTTTCTATACATTAGCCATTTAATTTTATTTAATCCCTGAAATGACTCCTAAGAGGCTATTCTTTTTTGTTTTTTTTTTGCGGTACTAGAGATTGAACTCAGGGGCGTTCTACCTCTGAGCTATACCCCCAAGCCCTATTTTTTATTCTTTATTTTGAAACCAAGTCTCACTAAGTTGTGGAGTGCCTCACTAGGTAGCTGAGGCTGGCCGAGAACCCGGGTCCTCCGGTCTCAGCCTCCCGAATGCTGGGATTACAAGCGTGCGCCACCATGCCCGGCCTTTCTAAGAGGCTATTCTTATTTCAAGAGAAGGAAACCCAAGGCTCAGAGAGGTTCAGTAATTTGCAGGAGATGACACAGCTGGTACGTGGCAGACAGGACTCCACCCTGTGGAGTGTGCGGTCCACCAAACTACAACAGCAAACACCTCCACAGCGCTCACTCCATGCCAGGTACCGTGCTAAGCATCTTAATCTTCACAGCAATCTGGAAAGGCAGGTATTACTATCCCAGGAGGAGGAAATTAAGATCCAGAGAGTCATTATGTACCTGATAAGCAACTAGCAGAGCAGGTCCATCAAATTCTAGAAGCCTGCTCTTTGATCAGTTGCTGCTGTATTTCATCCCAGAGAGCATCTCTGGACACAGCATTTGCCGCAGGGCTTCCTAGTCAGCAGCTGTGACGGGCTTGCCTCTATTTCTATGAGCCTTCTGAAGCCTCCCCTAACCAGCCTGGCATGGGGCATGGGCTTCTCTTCCAGCAATTTCTGCTCTCCAGGCTCCTCCTCTTCCCCTCTGAGCCCCAGAAAGTTCCCTGATCTCCAGCGAAGCTCCCCTCCAAAGCAAGGAGGTAGGAGGAGAGAGGAGCCTGGGGCTCCAGGAGGCTCTGCACTCTTGCCTGGCAGGCTATTTGGGACTGTTCTGTATCAGGACAGTGTAGCTAGTGTCTCTGCCCCCAACAGAGTTGGAGAATGTTCCTGCCAAACTCAGAACAACAAACAAAATGATGCTTCTTTTGGAATTTCTGACATGGAGCTGTGTGTGTGTGTGTGTGTGTGTGTGTGTGTGTGTGTGTGTGTGTGTATCTGTGTATGTGTGTGTGTTTAATAAAGACATAGTTCAACTAAGTGATGAAAATGAACTGCAAGGAAATAGTTTTTGAAGGCAGAATTGAGACTCCATCTGAAGATATCTCAGAGGGCTTTGAATACAAGGGGAGAAATGCCAACTCTTCTCTCTAATTTTTCTGGGAAAGGAAAGATCTGAACTTGTCTTTCTACTGAAGGGGAAAAAGAAGCCCCCGCTTGGGGATCTACCACCTTCTTCTGCACTGTGAGAAGCAGGTGATGGTGGCTATCTCCAAGGCAAATGGGACTTAATCATGAGATGTAACTCAGGCTGCAGGAGCCTGCTGGCCAGACAGCTAGACACGTGAGGCTTGAGGGTGCTGACTCTGATGGAGGACAGGGACAAGCAGCTGAGGGACCAGACATCAGACAGCCTGGAGATGGTGACCCTGGATGTCACCAAGACAGAGAGCATTGCTGTAGCTGCCCAGGTGAAGGAGCATGTGTGGGACAGAAGCATGACTTAGATTTCTTTCTCTTCATCTGGATGCCCTCTTATTTGAAGTACCAGCCCCCTAAGAAGATGACACCAACTTTCCAATAAAGAGAGACACTTTTCCAAATAAGAGAGACAATATTAAGTTACACAGTTTGCTCTTAAGTCTCCACTTTGATGGAATGGAACAGTGCTCTGCACCCAAGTCAGCAGCTAATTCTGCTTAGTCGTACTCTGTGGTATGGAGCCATAGGTGTATGCCTAGATATGAACTATTCAATAATAAGTTGTCTTTGTATAGTAAATCACAATTTTGCAAAGATCTTTCATATACATCATCCCATGTTCTATTAAAAGAAATTTGACTCCACCCTAGATCATTTGAGCATTTTGAGGGGGTACTAAGGATTGAACCCAGGGCCATTCTACCTCTGAGCTATCTCCCTAGCACTTTAAATTTTTTTTTTTTTGGTAAATAGGTCTTGCTAAGTTGTTGAAGGTCTCACTAAGTTGCTGAGGCTGGCCTTGAACAAGCAATTCTCCTGTCTCCTGTCTCAGTACTGGGGTTACAGGTGTGTTCCACCACACCCAGCCATTTGAATATTTTTTAGTGGATTCTACCATCCACACTCCAAATGTTTGCTCAAAGCTCTGCACCTCTCTGGTGCAATAGGAAGTAGGAGTTGGAGCCCAGATACCTGTAATAAAATTCTGGTTCTACTCTGTGTGACATTGGTCAAGTCAGCTAATTCCTCATGATACCATGTCTTTTTCAGTGAACTGAGAATAATAATGTCTCCCCTAAGAAGCTATAATAATGTACACATGAGGTAACACATATAAAAAAAACTTTGTAAAAGAGCTGGCATGGTGGCACATACCTGTAATCCCAGTACTTGGAAGGCTGAGACAGGAGGATTGCAGGTTTGAGGCCAGCCTTGGCAACTTAGCAAGACCTTCAGCAACTTAGCAAAACCCTGTTTCAAAATAAAAAATAAAGAGATGGGGGTGTAGCTCAGAGATAGAATGCTGCTGGGTTCAATCCCCAGTACAAACAAATAAACAGACAGACAGACAATAACTTTGTAAAGCCAGATAATGAACTGGGGACTCACAGACTCATTAAGAGAATCAGTACTTTGTCTTCTGTGCAATAGGGAGTCATAGCAGTTTATGTAGAGAGGGGATTGTTTTCTTGACATCTCTCATTATTTCTTCTGTCTGTTCTTAATTTGCTTAATTTCTGGAACTTGAGTTCTCTGTCCACTGAAAAGCATCCACAAGATTCTGACTGAGAATTAGAAGAGAAAGGAAATTGTTGGCAAGCAGCTGAAGACACCCTAGTGGTGGTACCCCCAGACTTTCTTTCTAGGAGGGACTGTGACAAGCAATTAGGTTGGATTGGAGTGACTAAACACTTGTGTGGGTGCTGCTTTTTCATAGCAAGCAATATTTGCCTCTCAAAGAATAGTTAAACATTACAGATCTGAAAACAGATTTCCTGGATTCAAGTCTCCCTCTGTGTGAGTTTGGGTAAATTCCTTAACCTCTTTGTGCCTTATTTTTCTTACATACAAAATAAAGATAATGATAGTATACATTTCATAGGGTTGTTGAAAAGATTAAATGACTTAATATGAGTAAAGTAAATAGAATAGGGCATAGCCCACAGGAAATGGTACATGATAATGTTATGCAACGATTACTTTGTTGTTTTATACTGGCTTGGGGTGGCTTAGCATGTGGGGGACACATGCTTTAAAGTGACCCATTAGCACCATCACTGATTATGAGGTTTGTCCCACTGCACCCCTAATTTCTGCCTTCCTTTCTTCTTTACCCGCCCCGCCACAGCCTCTATGGTCTCCTTCGCAGGGTCTGCCCAGCCTAACCCCCATATGTTGGTTCTTCTCATAATGAGATCCTCTTCATTCCATGTCCCATTCTCTCTTGGTACCCATCTCAGAAAGGCATCCCTGTGGAGATTGGGAGGAGAACTGGAGAGGAGAATAGACAGCCCCTTCGCAGAGTTTTCTTCTGATGTAGAACAGAGAAAGGCGGCAGTAACAGAGAGAAGTAGAGTCAAGAGATTTGTCTGTTTGTTTGATCTCTTTTTTTGTACTGGGGCTCAAACCCAAGCCCTTATACATGCTAGGTAAGTGCTCTACAACTGAGCTACCACCTCAGTCTGAGAGACTCCATTTGTTTTGAAGATGGGAGATGTAACAGCATGCTTGTGGCGCGGGCAAGGACCCCAACCAAGAGTGATAAGTGTATGCAGCTTATCACCGGGATAAGGAATGTTTGAATAGGAAAGAGGGGCTGTAAACTGAGCAGGAAAAGTGTATACAAGTGGAGGCTTTAGCTTCTGTCCACAACTTAGCCTCTCCTTGAGACTGGTTTCCTCTTCATAGTGACATATGACCTCAGACACTTCCTGTCTCAGTCCATTTTCTGTTGCTAATAATACAATACCACAGACTGGATAGTTATGAAGAAAATAGGTTTATTTTGGCTCCCAGTTCTGGTTCAAGGTCAAGAGGCTGCATCTGGTAATGGCTGCCCTCGCTGGTGGAGTCCTGAGGTGATACGGGAGATCACGTGGCAAGAGGCTAGCCAAACTGGCTTTAATTATAGGGCCACTGTGAGGACAACCCAGTCACCCATTAATCCACTCATCCACTAGTCATCTAGACAGATTAATCCATTCATGAGGGTGCAGCACTAATCACCTCCTAAAGGTCACACTGATTCTGCCTCTTAATATCTCATCATAGGGATTAAATTCAACACGAGTTTCAGAGGGGACAAACTGTATTCAAACCACAACAGCTCCCAGCTGTGTAGCTCATAGATTCATCATCAGAACAGAGTCCAGACTTGCTCTCCTTGAAACCAAGTAGTTTTTTAAAAAAAAACATGAAAAGTGACAATTCCTAAATCCACTGGCTACAGCCAACAGTCTCTATTAACAGCTTAGTATGAGTCAGAGGCCTGTTCCTCCATCAGCCAATAGGGGTGAGAGACAGGTAGGATCTCCAAAACCATCACATCTTCCATTTAGACCCATGGTAAGAGCATTATCCAGAAAGAGAAGTGGATAGGTATGTGAGTGCTATTTCTTTTTATTTTTTTTTATTTTTTTTTTTTTTGCGGTACTGGGGATTGAACTCAGGGGCATTCTACCTCCGGGCTACACCCCCAGCCCCATTTTTTATTCTTTATTTAGAAACCGGGTCTCACTAAGTTGCGGAGTGCCTCACTAGGGTAGCTGAGGCTGGCCGCGAACCTGGATCCTCCGGTCTCAGCCTCCCGAATGCTGGGATTACAAGCGTGCGCCACCACGCCCGGCTTGTGAGTGCTATTTCAAGCCAGCAAGATAAATGTCCCCTGCATCTACAAAGTGGAAAAAGGTTATAAAATCATTGTTTGGTAAAATTCAAATTTTGTTTAAAAATAACTTAAAATTAAACATTAAATGCATACATAATGAATATATATATTGATGTGTGTGTGTTTGTGTGTGTGTGTGTGTGTGTGTGTGTGTGTGTGTGTGTGTATGTTACTGGGGATGGAATCTAGGGGCCTCTTCAGTCTATATCCTCAGATCTACTTTTTATTTTTTTACTTGGAAACAGGGTCTTGCTAAATTGCAGAGGGCCTCATTAAGTTGCTGAGGTTGACTTCCAACCTGTGATCCTCCTGTCTCAGCCTCCCAAGTACTGGGATTACAAGCATGTGCCACCATGCCTGGCTGTGAATATACTTTACAATATTACCTACTTCTAAAATGTTTTTGTATTTAGCAAGTTATATAACATGAATAAACCACTAACAATATTTTTCCTGAGTAATAGGAATGAGAAAAAATTTTTTTGTGTATGTGTGTGTGTGCGTGTGTTTTGCTAGGGATTGAACCCAGGAGCATTCTACCTCTGAGCTATACCCTTAGCTCTATTTTATTTATTTATTTATTTATTTTTGTGGTACTGGGGGTTGAACCCAGGGGCATTCTACCTCTGAGCTACACCCCCAGCTCTATTTTTTTATTCTTTAGTTTGAAACAGGGTCTCACTGAGTTGTGGAGGACCTCACTAAGTAGCTGAACCCGGATCCTCCAGTCTCAGCCTCCCACATACTGGGATTAGAAGCGTGCGCCACCATGCCCAGCTAGCCCTATTTTATTCTTTATTTTGAAACAAGGTCTCACTGAGTTGCTAAGGACCTCACTAATGAAAATTCTTACTTTACAATTTTATTTCTCATTTTTATTGTATTGACATATTTTTTAAGCCATGGAATAAATGCATATCACTTCTGAAGGAAGTGTTCTTTTTATTATAATATAATGCATTATATTAAACTGATAAGAACAGTTTGATCTTAGCCACAAGGCTGAGAAGCGATGCGTTATAATGATACATCATAGTGAGACTCAGAGTGATACCAGCACACATATACACATCACTTGGTGTCTCTCCCTTCCCATCTCCCACACCCCATACAGTTAATGAGATTGGTAGTGATACTTTCATACATGGTTGGCATTAATTCATTTTTGTGGTACTGGGGATTGAACCCAGGGGAATTCTACCTCTGAGCTATACCTCCAGCCCCATTTTATTTTTTTATTTTGAAGCAGGGTCTCACTTAGTTGCAGAAGGTCTCACTAAGTTGCTGAAGCTAGCTGTAAACCTGTGAACCTTCTGTTGTAGTCTCCTAAGTACTGGGACTATAGGCGTGCACCACCATGCCCGGCTTGGTATTTTTTTTTTAAATAAATCAAAGGCAGCACTTCAAGCTCATCAAGGTTATGGTTCCTCCAAGTCTGATGCTCTTCAGAGCCTTATAGGTGTGACTATCTTCTACAGAATCTAGAGTTGTAGCCAAGTCTACCGCATCCAGCAGTCCACTCAAGCGCCTGAGAGGATCCTAGTTTGCTGTGGCAGTATTTAGAGGGGGCATATTTGGTCAGTTCCTTCCTCATCTTTAGTTTATGACACTTTTCTATGGCTTTATTTTATTTTTGTGGTACTGGAGATTAAACCTAGGGGCATTCTACTTCCAAGCTACAACCTTAGACCTATTTTATTTTATTTTATTTTTGAAACAGGATCTTGCTAAGTTGCTGAGGTTGGTCTCAAACCTGCAATTCTTCTGTCTCAACCTCCCAAGTACTGGGATTACAGGTTTGTGCCAACACACTCAACCATTCTATGGCTTTGTTTTTGTGGCTCTGGGAATTGAAACCAAGGGCATTCTACCTCCAAGATATACCCTCAGCCCTATTTTATATATTTTGAAACAGGGACTCGCTAAGTTGCTAAGACTGGCCTCGAATCTGCAATCCTCCCGTCTCAGCCTCTCAAGTATTGGGATCACAGGCGTGTGCCACCATGCCCAGCTCCTTTCTTTCTTTCTGAATGGTTTATGGAAATAATCCACTCGATGGCCTCAGTGGCCTCTGGATTAATAAAGTAGACTCAGAAGATTGCATTCTTCTTGTAGGATACAGTTTCAGCTGCATATCAGGGGCACTGAAATTAATACATGCAGACTTTTCTCTTCTCACGGAAAAAAACCTGGAATGATGGGGTATCTCCTGTCTCATTTGTCAGGTGCCCAGAAACTCTGTGTCTTTTTGCTCAGTCATCCTATCATCCAGGACGGCATCAGCCAGCAGGAACGGCAGACAGAGGACAGGCGTCTGCCCACGAGCAGCACAGCACCATTCTCACCTGTGTTCACACACATTTGCCAGAACTTAGTCACAATGTCACAATTCACTGTGAGAAAGGCTGCAGTGGGCTCTCCTGAGCAGTCATATGTCAGCTAGAGATCCCATTACCAAAGAAGGAGAGCTGTGCATTGTGGATAGCTGGTGCCTCTGCCACACAGTCAGTCCTTTGGTAGACCATCAGCAATAGCATCTTCCTTTATAGTATTTGGTGTTAGGTTTAATGGTTGTGTATCTAAGTCTATGGGTCAGCTGGTGGAAATTTTTCTAGGAGGGGTGGCTTGAACTTTAAGTCTAGGAATTCTCCACTAAAAGTACCCAGGACTCTCTCTGTCTCTCTCTCTCTCTCTCTGTCTCTCTCTCTGTCTCTCTGTCTCTCTCTCTGTCTCTCTGTCTCTCTCTCTCTCTCTCTCTCTCTCTCTCTCACATGCTAGAGATTGAACCTAGAGACATTCAACCTCCAAGCTACACCCCAGCCCTTTTATATTTTTTATTCTGTAATAGGGTCTCACTAAGTTGCTAAGGCGATCTTCTTGTCTCAGCTTCTCAAGTACTGGGATTACAGGTGTATGTCACTGCGCTTGACCTGGGCTTCTCTTAAAAACAGAGAATTGAGGAGAGTTTGGAGACATTTTCTATGAACAGTTCTTGGTCTTTGGATTGCTTCCTTTGTAGGTTACGAACCTTGCTGGTTTGTTTCTTTTAATAGTTTTGTTGAGTTATAATTTTTATACCATCAAATTCTCTTGCTGAAGTTTATATAAAAGCAGTTTAATAGTTTTTCTTAAATTTATGTGATTGAACAACTATCATATAATCCAATACCAAAATATTTACTTCATCCAGAATGTTCTCTTGTGCTTTTGTATCTACTTTTGATTAGAATCTTTAGTCCATTTATAGTAATATAATTATTGGTATGCTTGGCTTTATATCTTCCATTTTGCTATTTGTTGTCTACAGATCTTATGTCATTTTTGTTCTTCTGTTCCTAATTTACTTCACTTCTTATGTTTAAAATTTTTTAGCCAGGCATGGTGGTGCATGCTTGTAATCCCAGTACTTGGGAGGCTGAGGCAGGAGGATGGCAGGTTTGCAGCCAGCCTCAGCTACTTAGTGAGGCCCTCTGCAACTTAGTGAGACCCTGCTTCAAAGAACAAAAATAAGGATGGGGGTGTAGCTTGGAGGTAGAATGCCTCTAGCTTCAATCCCTAGTACCGCAAATAAATAAATAAATAAATAAATAAATAAATAAATAATTTTTAATATTCCTTTTTTTTTTTTTTTGGTACTGGGGATGGAACCCGGGGGCATTTTACCGCCGAGCTACAGCCTCAGCCCTATATTTTATCCTTTATTTTGAAACAGAGTCTCACTAAGTTGCGGAGGGCCTCACTAAGCAGCTGAGGCTGGCCGCGAACCCAGATCCTCCAGTCTCAGTCTCCTAAATGCTGGGATTACAAGTGTGCACCACCATGCCCAGCTCTCTAATATTCCATTGTAATTTCTCTATTTTTTTCCTGGTACTGAGGATTGGACCCAGGGACATTCTACCTCTTAGCTACACCCCCAGCCCTATTTTTTATTCTTTATTTTGAAACAGGGTCTCACTAAGTTGTGGGGGGGCCTCACTAAGTAGCTGAGGCTGGCTGTGAACCTGGGATCCTCCTGTCTCAGCCTCCCAAGTACTGGGATTACAAGCATATGCCACCATGCCTTGGTCTTTTTTTTTTTTTTTTTTAATTTTTAAAAAAAAAAAATGCC
>PVLC010012016.1:23662-45580 GCA_004027655.1 Graphiurus murinus | reverse complement strand
TTTTTTTTTTTTTTTTTGCGGTACTAGGGATTGAACTCAGAGGCGTTCTACCTCTGAGCCAAACCCCCAGCCCTATTTTTTATTCTTTTTTATTTTGAAACCGAGTCTCACTAAGTTGTGGAATGCCTCACTAGGTAGCTGAGGCTGGCCGCGAACCCGGATCCTCCGGTCTCAGCCTCCCTAATGCTGGGATTACAAGCGTGTGCCACCACGCCCGGCTTATTCTTTATTTTGAAACAGGGCCTCACTAAGTAGCTGAGGCTGGCTGGGAACCTGGATCCTCTGGTCTCAGCCTCCCAAATGCTGGGATTACAAGCGTGCGCCACCACACCCAGCTGAGAGAGGGTGGTCTTAAGGGCCACCAGAGACTCACAGAGTGGGGGCTGTAAACACAGCCACCTGCAGGGGCCGGGCAAGGTGACAGGATGCTTAGCTGTGGCCTTTGCCTCAGGGAGTGTTTGTGTGGTGACTGGGGCAAGGCGGGCGGTGCCCATTGCTTTTCTTTTTTTTTTTTTTTTTTGCGGTACTGGGGATTGAACTCAGGGGCATTCTACCTCCGAGCTATATCCCCAACCCTATTTTTTATTCTTTATTTTGAAACCGAGTCTCACTAAGTTGCGGAGTGCCTCACTAGGTAGCTGAGGCTGGCCGCGAACCCGGATCCTCCGGGATTGTAATCCGCTGGGATTACAAACGTGCGCCACCATGCCCGGCTTGCCCATTGCTTTTCTAGAGGCTGCTCAGCTGCCTGGCCCCGTTTCTCTTTCTCCATGGGGAACGGGGTCCAGTATTGCCAGCAACTTTTCCAACTTTGTGCCAAAGCGAAAAATCTTGATTTTTTCTATGGAAACAACACATTTCATTGTTGATGCTTTGCTGGAAAAGAAGTTTAAATTGCCATGCTGCTAGTAACACACGTGCTACAGACAGAGCAGGTTTGTCTGCACCCTGTAACTTGTCCTAGAGTGAGGGTGTGTCATCACAAAGTAAGACCACCCTGGAAGGGAAAAAGATATTCCTGATTTTGAGGGTCAAAGAATCCAGTTTTCTGCTGTCACTGAGGTTAGACTTAATGTGTCCCAGTGCCAAGAGCCTCGGTTTCTGGGGTTTGCTACTAGGTCCAAGGTGTTGGTGACATTCTGATCTGTGGGTCCACTCTGCAGATGTGTTTCGGGAAGCTACTACAGACTTCACGGTTGACTCGAGGCCCCTGACCCAGGTAGGGGGTGACCACATCAAAGCCCACATTGCCAACCCCTCCGGAGCCTCCACCGAGTGCTTTGTCAGAGACAATGCTGATGGGACCTACCAGGTGGAGTACACGCCCTTTGAGAAAGGTGAGTCGTCCTCTCCTTGGATGTGATGATTGTTCAGAGCTCTGCTTGGCCATTTCCTCCTGGTGGCTGATGCTGACCCTGACCTATGTGCTGGGCCCTTCTCGGCAAAGGCATGTGCCAAGTAAGAGGGAAATTTGAAACTTCCCTCCCCAGCAGACCAGCTGTCTGCCAAGTGCCTGGTTCATTTCCCTTTTTGTGTGAGAGGTGGGCGGGGCTCAGCCTCAGCCTCACAGGAGCAGGTTGTAGGATGATGTCATGGCATGGTGGCTCATTTGTACAGTTTTTATGGTATATTATTTTCCTGAATATTACTAGGAATTATGAAAATTTTTGATAAAGCAGCATCAAGAAAAAAACTAAAGCACCACAAATTCTCATTACCTGGATATATAATCCCTGTAAATATTCTGGTACATATATTTTCAATTTTTTGGCAGATGAATATCTTTTCTATTTCATGGGTTTCCCATAGTCTTATTAGTTAGTGGCTGGATGGTTTTCTCAAGTTAGGATAGTATGCTTTGAATGACTGACTCTAATATAGACATACTGATATTTTCTTGTGGTGGTTCAGGACATGTGCATTATATATAAATAGTCTATATTTTAAAAAAATTAATTTATACCAACATTACCATTTTTAACTTGTTCTCTCAATATAACATATTAGAGCACACAGACTTGAGTGTCAGGTAAACCACTGAAATACAGTATCATTTCCCACAAACAGGTGATTGTGTGCAAATATGTATTTCTGTTTGTTTTGAACAGGTCTCCATGTTGTGGAGGTGACATATGATGATGTACCCATCCCAAACAGTCCCTTCAAAGTCGCTGTAACTGAAGGCTGCCAGCCATCTCGGGTCCAGGCCCAGGGTCCTGGATTGAAAGAGGCCTTTACTAACAAACCTAATGTCTTCACTGTGGTTACCAGGTAGGCAGGGCCCTGAGTTCTTATACCGATTTGCAGAAGTGTATAGCTAACCTCATATATAAATGAGATGTTAGAAATATTCCTATTAAATATGTCTGCAACGGAGGTTTGAGGGTATAGCTCAGTGGTAAACGCTTAGCATGTGCAAGGCCCTGGGTTCAATCCCCAGCAAACAAAAGGCATTTATCTGCATTGTATTTGAAATCTTAGCCAATGCAGTTAGATAAGAAAAACAATGACAGATAAGCATTGGAAAGGAGTCAGGGCTGTATTTATATTGTAGTATTGAGAAATTCCCTGTTTGTTGAGCCTAGTTGACTAAATGCAATAAATATTTATAAAGGGATTTTAAATGAATTCTGGCAGTAAACAGATTAGCACGGACTCTGCACATTTCACTTTCTCCCATTCTTTCCAGAGGGGCAGGAATTGGTGGGCTTGGCATAACTGTTGAGGGACCATCAGAGTCAAAGATTAACTGCAGAGACAACAAAGATGGCAGCTGCAGCGCCGAGTATGTCCCCTTTGCTCCAGGAGATTACGATGTTAATATTACATATGGAGGAGCTCACATCCCTGGTAAGTTGTTCCATGGACAGGAGTTCAAAGAATAACTGACTTTGCATGAAAATAAATTTGATTTTATCTCTCTGAGTAGGAAAAATCTGGTATTTGTAGCAACTGCAAAGAGAGAATTTTCCTGAGAGCTACATTTCCAAGAATATTGCAAATCCCAGTGGAACCAGTAACATGGACAGCAAGCATTGGCTTAGAGTTTGGGCTGAAAATGATTATTCATATGTTGGAGAACCTAATTCCTGATTGAGAGAAAACTAGTTCTTTAAAAAGTTGAAAATTTCCACTTCATTTTGTGCTTGATAATTATTCACTTTACATATATGTCTTTTTTTCCTTCTTTCTTTCTTTTCCATCCACAGTCCTGATAGCTGTCAGAGACACTTTAATTCAGATTCTTGTATATTCATTTCTTTTCTATTTAGTGATATTGCATACATTTAACTGTAAAACAGAATTTCTCAGCGTTAGTACTGCTGACATTTTTGGGCAGGATAATTCCTTGTTCTGGAGGGCTTCCTGTGCCTTAGAGTAGTTTGTCAGCATCCCGGGCCTCTACCCACTAGATTCCTATAGATGCCTACAGCAAACTTCTGCCACCCCCTATCCCTCCCCAATTTGAGACTTTGGGACAACCAAAAAATGTCTCTGGATCTTGTCACATATCCTTTGGGGCAAATTCACCCTTGATTGAAAGCCACTGCTGTGAAGTTTGAAACCATAAAGAAATATATGATGACTAGATGTGGTGGTGCATACCTGTCATTCCAGTCCTTGGGAGGCTGAGATAGGAGGATTGCAGGTTTGAGGACAGCCTCAGCAACGTAGCAAGACTCTCAGCAACCTAGCAAGAACCTGTTTCAAAACAAAAAATAAAATGGGGCTGGGGACATAGCTTGGAGGTAGAGTGCCCTGGGTTCAATCCCCAGTACCTAAAAGAGAGAGAGAGAGAGAGAGAGAGAGAGAGAGAGAGAGAGAGAGAGAGAGAGAGAGAGACAACATGAAATATATGAATGTATGAAATAAGTAGTGAAGGACCTCTCTACCTTTTGTTCTGGGGGAAGAATCCCCACAGGCTCTAACTGTTTGCTTAATAGAATGATCATTCCACCACCACCACCCCTAAAAAAGTGGGCAAGTGTGTGCTATGGTGTGGGCCTGAGCAGCTTATGCCTTGTCTCAGGGGAGGTGAGAAGAGGGTAGAGCCACATGCCAGAACTCCAGTAGCAGGAAGAACCTCAGTGGTTTATATAGTTGCCTCTCATAAGCCAGGGTAATGCTGAGAAGAAGCAGGCAGGCTGAGGGGCCCACCATTGGGTTTCTGGATTGACTCCCAGGAAGCTGGAGTGACCACTGACCACACTCTCCTGATTCTGTCCCCTTTCCTTCTTACCATGTGCAAATGTGTACACATGTTCATGGTCATTCTTTTCTTTCACATGGATCAGAAAGCATTGACATTCACCTTAAAGTAATTATTCTCAGATGTCCACTAAAGTTATCCAAAGTGACAAATTTCTGTTCAAGCTTGTGCTGGCAGCTCATTTAGTAGAGATGTCTTAAATTACTCTTCACTCTTCTAGGGGATTTCAGCCATGGGCAAGATAACTTTCTAGCATTTATGCAACTGAAACTTGTGGTAATTGCTACAAAGAAGGAGAATAGATCTAGGTGACAGGGTAAAGCCACGTGTCCCTTTTGGAATTTTGAAAGAGCTGAGCAAGTACTAAGAATGTTCGAACATAAGGCTGTTCTCTGGAGAGATGACGCTGTGAGTCTGACAAGGCAGGTGGCAGTGGAGATGAGCTAGCTGTCATAACAGCTAACAGCATAACAGCTGTTGTGACTCCGGGGAAAGCACTGGGCGCTGTGGGCTCTGGGATTCCCTTGCAGAGGAGTGTGACAGTTTGGGCTCCTGTGGCTGACCTATGAGCATGAAGCAAACGGCCATTTTTTAGTATGACAACAAAAAAAGACCCACTTGGAGTTTTCCTATCAGCAGTAGATTCTGTCTCTAAACTATAGCTCGGACTGTTGCCTGCCAGTGCTGAATCAAGTTTCTCTTGAGCTCCAGAACTGTCCCAGGCAGAGGCATTTAGTAAGGTGTTTGTTATTGTCTGAGTGTCAAGCTCCTTAGCTACGGCCTCATAAGATACTGAGACATTTAGCGATCTTCTAGCTTCTAATCTGGTTTCATGGGAATTCTGGGTGGTTAAATATGAGCCAAATTTTTCCTGCCTGGGTGCAAACCTCTAATGAAGTTTTAAAGGAAGTATCCTGTCTCACTCATGATGGTTTGTTGGTTTCCTGTGGTGGGCCAGCTGTGGTCTGTGGTGGTGGCTGCCTAGACCACTGGATTGACAGGGATTCGCAGGGTGTGGGGAGGAAGGGCTGCCCTGATCAATTGGTGATGTCTGCCTGGGGCAGGGAACAGGAGACTGACTGGCAGATAATGTTTGAAACCTGCCATCTTGGACCTAAGTTTACTCCTTTTGTCTGCTCTCATGCTGAGTTCAGACAACTTCCAATGGAGGCTCTGACTTAGAGATCAACCTCAGAGGTAGTGCCTGGGATGTCCTCTGTTGACATTGAAGTCCTGAACTATCACCCTGTAAAATAAAGCTCCCTTTTATTTTCCTAAATCATACCGGAGAGGACTCTTCTGTCTGTGCCAGGGTCAGCCATTTAGTTCACTTAGCTGGAAAACTGGATGCTATTGAAACCCAGCTGATGTTAGAAAGCCAGGGTCTGGGTTGTTGTTATTTACCACACCTAGTTCTACAAAGTGTAAGCTTTCTAGGATGTGTAACAGAGTCTTGGGCTTCTATGGCAGTTAAATATCTGACAATTGCCAGGTGTCGTGGGAAGCATAGGACTCCTGAACAGGGAAAGGGGTGTGTGGAATCCCTTGACACTGGATTTGGCAGCCTGTGGCATGGTGTTGGGGACTCCGGGGCTCCTGTCTCTGGGGAGGTCCGTGTCCTTGGGGAGACCCATTAGGGTTCCCAGCTCAGCCCTTTTTCCTCTGTTAGTGCTTCTCTCATAAATCCTGATCTCTCTGTATTCTGTATTCTCCCTGTTTCATCAATCTTTTTTTTCTTCTTTCTTTTTTGGTACTAAGGATTGAACCCTGGGGCATTCTCCGTCCGAGCTACATCCCCAACCCTTTATTTTTTATTTTTAACCAGGGTCTTGCTAAGTTGCCAAGGCTGCAGTCCTCCTGTCTCAGCCTTCCAAGTGCTGGGATTAGAGGTGTGGGCCACGCACCTGACACCATCAAAACTCAGAAGCTCTTGGTTCTCCCTTGGGGCTAGCCATGCAGCAGCACCACAGCTTATTCCCAGGGAGAAGTAAGGCTGCACCAGGAGTCCAGGGGGCCTTGAACCAATTGTAGGAGAGGAGGTTGACTGTGGCCTTCAAGACCCCCTACCCTCTCTGGTCCTCTTCACTGTCCTGCACCATTCAGCTTCCTCTTTCAATTCCTCCCACAGCTGCTGCTTCTGCACCAGTGCAGGTGCTGGTCACTCTGCTAGAAGTACTTCTGTATCTGCTTCCCCTGGGTGACAGCTGTTCTCTCTCATGCCTCAGCCTCTGTATTCCTGGAAAGCTTTCTCTAGTCACCTGCAGACAAGGTTCATCGTTTCCCATACATTCTACCTCGTACACCTCTTAATATGTGTGACATAGGATGTTAGCGTCACATGCTTGCATGGTCCTTCTCCTGCACCGGGGGTTCCTTAAGGGCTGTCAACACTGCGGGCCAACACCTGGCGCAATGTCTGCACGTGCAATTGTTGACAACAGTGAGTGGGCACATGGGTGCATACAGCGAGGCAGGAGGAGCTGACTGAGGCCCCAGGTGGAGCAACAGTGTGATTCTGGGTGTGTACAAGGTGGATCTCCAGTGCAACAGCTCAGAATCCCATCACCTCTTTTCCAGGCAGCCCCTTCAGGGTTCCTGTGAAGGATGTCATGGACCCCAGCAAGGTCAAAATTGCTGGCCCTGGGCTGGGCTCCAGTGTCCGAGCCCGCATCCTGCAGTCCTTCACAGTGGACAGTAGCAAGGCTGGCCTGGCCCCACTGGAAGTAAGGGTCTTGGGCCCACGAGGTGAGTACACATCGTGCCTCCCCCATGTTCACCTAGAGCAGGATCATGAACTTAAAATTAAATCCCTTATATTATTCTATTGCTCATAATCTAACTGAACAGTAGAAGATCCTACTTAAAAGTAGGCAGGAGCCGGGCGTGGTGGCGCACGCTTGTAATCCCAGCATTCGGGAAGCTGAGACCGGAGAATCTGGGTTCGCGGCCAGCCTCAGCTACCTAGTGAGGCACTCCGCAACTTAGTGAGACTCGGTTTCAAAATAAAGAATAAAAAATAGGGCTGGGGGTATAGCTCGGAGGTAGATTGCCCCTGAGTTCAATCCCCAGTACCGCAAAAAAAAAAAAAAAGTAGGCAGGATTGTTATTTCTCCAGAAGTTTGTTCCTCCCCTCCCCCGCAATAACATCATCCTAAATTTCTTTTTATAATTCACTTTTTCAAGTAGCTAGCTGAAGCAAGTAGTGGATGGACTTTTATACATAAAATTGGTGCTACTGCTTCAGCATTTCTGGATCTGTGAAGTGTGCAGGGGTGGTCTAGATGTGTAGAAGGAAGGGGGTTGGGAGGTGATAATTCTCTTTGAGAGGCTCCCATGCTCATGTAGAACATGCTAGAATCTCCAAGAATGTCATGTCTATAGCCCTGTCATTGTTTCAGGTCTCTTGGGAATGAGACCCTGCCCTGTTGGCTGCCTGGAATTCAGGATTGATATGGCTAACAGGTCATTTGGGGACAAAGCCCTGAAGTGTGTTCCTTGTCCTTTTAAATCTGTGACATTTCCTCTTCCAGCATTTAAAGCATGCCTATCTCCCAGGATATGGCAGTACATCTAATTTCTTGAATAATCTAGATTTCCCCCTGTGATGTGTTTGTGGTTTATAGAAGTGTCAATTAGGGGCTTCCTCCTTTGAAGAGGAATGCCCTTCTCTGTAATGGGGTTCAGCGCGAGGTTAGGCCCTTTGAAGCTTAGGGCAGAAGTGGTTTGGGAGAAATGAAGTTATGGGGCTGGATTCTGATTCTGTGAAGTTACTGAGCCTCAAGACTCTGTGTGTGTGTGTGTGTGTGTGTGTGTGTGTGTGTGTGTGTGTGTGTGAGAGAGAGAGAGAGAGAGAGAGAGAGAGAGGAGAGAAGAGAGAGAGAGAGGAGCTTTACTTAGATATCTCTATTATGGAGAACTCCCAAGTAACAGTCTTTCAATTTTAGCTGATGAGGTGGATTCCCAGTCATGGCGCAGCCCCTTGAAAGCCATTTCAGAGTTCTTTAAAGGGGACCCGAAGGGTGACTTTATGGAGACAGGTTTGCATTTTCCTATTGGCTGCTGCTTTAGATTATGTAACCTCAATGCTTCTTGCTCACCTCACCTCTAAAATTGGCTTGTACCTGCCTCGCCTGCTTTGCTTAATGAGCATGCCATGCTTTGATTAACCTCCCCTGCTGCTGACCCATCCCTGACTCTCACGTTCAGAGCTTGGATCTGCAATCCATCAGCCCAGTGCATGCCTTGATTTTGCTTTAACATAATCTCTGAGCATCCCCCACAGCCATCCCACTGAAGGTCCCCTTTCCCCATGAGATTGGCCTCCTCACCTGCCCAGTCCCTCCATCCCAGCATGCTGGCACCATGGTGGTCTTTGCTCAAAGTTGGCCACAAGTCTTCACTGGCCACTGGTTAATTTTGGCTGTACAGGGTTCTGGACCTGACACTTTCTTAGCTATAGAGTAAAATTGCCACATCACAAGCATGCCTAACCAGCTTGAAGAAGTATAGCGTGTCTGCAACATGCGCCTTCACCATATGCCCTGCAGCAGCAAGCACGGGCAGTCTCCTTAATTATACTCCAGGACAGACTGAGTGTACTTTAGCCAACACAAAGCTAAAGGTGGCTCTCGGGGTCACTTCTGCAACCGTGAAGTGGGGATCCTGTGATTTCCTAGGCCTGTGATTATGGCCTGCTTGCCTTTGTGTTACTCATCAGTGGAAACCAATAGCTCTCGGGGATGGATGCGATTCTGTTTCAGACTCAGCCAAGGGTGGGGTGGGGTGGGGCAGGCAGTCACTCAGACCTCTCACCTCTGTCCTCAGGTCTAGTGGAGCCAGTGAACGTGGTGGACAATGGAGATGGCACACACACAGTGACCTACACCCCGTCCCAGGAGGGGCCCTACATGGTCTCAGTTAAATACGCTGATGAGGAGATCCCTCGGAGGTAAGTGCCTCCCGCACTTGAACTCCACTCCAGCCGGACTCCCCAGCCGCAGGGTCGGCAGGCACTGCTCTGGTGGCCAGCCTCCCTCCCGTCCAGCATTCATCCAAGTAGTAGATTTTACCCAGAACCTGCATGGTCCAAACAGGAGTTATAATATACTAGGCTTGGCTATCCTTTCTTTCATCCCTCTTTAGTTTAAAGATGAGCTGAAATTAAGAAGTTGGAATCTTTGAAGAAACAAGGAATATATTAGTTTACCAGAGGTTTTCATTTGGTGACCCTGCAAGTAGTTTTTTTTTTTTTTTTTTTTTTGCGGTACTGGGGATTGAACTCAGGGGCATTCTACCTCCAAGCTATACCCCCAGCCCTATTTTTCATTCTTTAATTTGAAACCGAGTCTCACTAAGTTGCGGAGTGCCTCACTAGGTAGCTGAGGCTGGCTGCGAACCCGGATCCTCTGGTCTCAGCCTCCCGAATGCTGGGATTACAAGCGTGCGCCACCACGCCCGGCTGTTTTCTTCTGATTAAGACAAAGGTAGTTTGCCACTTTACTTGTGAGTTTGGATCACAATAAACATTCTAAAAGGGTTTTGGATAGCAGCCTCATTCCCTGTTTATATGAATAAAAGAAAAGTTGCATAAGCTCTTCACCTTTGGCATAACCTTCAAAGTTTAGTTGTATAAAAATCATAACCCTTAAGATGGAAACATTTTACCCATACCTTAATATATACATTATTTAGAGAGAGTAATACATATAGCTCTATCTATGTAGAAATACAAAATTTTGCCAGGTATGGTGGCATGCTCCTGTAGTCCCAGTACTTGGGAGGCCAAGACAGGAGGATCACAAGTTTGAGGTCAACCTCAGCAATTTAGAGAGACCCTGTCTTAAAATAAAATAAAGTAAAATAAAATAAAAATAAGTAAGTAAGTAAATAAATAAAATGGAACTGTGGGTATGCCTCAGTGGTAGAGTACCCCTTGGTTTATTCCCCAGGACCCAAAAAAAAAAAAAAAATTTACATAATTTATAAATTACATTTGTATACTGCTTTGCTAATAGAGTGTGTGCTACATAAAGCATACTAAATACAGGATAAGATTAAATACAAGCTGGGCGTGGCAGTGCACACCTGTAATCCCAGAACTTGGGAGGCTGAGATAGGAGGATTGTAGGTTCATGGCCAGCCTCAGCAATTTAGCAAGGTCCTCCACTACTTAGTGAGACCCTTGTTTCCAAATAAAAAATAAAACAGGTCTGGGGGTAGAATATCCATGGATTTAATCCCCAGTACCACAGAAAATTTAAAAGAAAAAAAATAAATACAGATATAGAATAAGATAAAATATTAAAATGAAGTTTTGATATTCTTTCCATTTTGGTCACCCTAATCCTAACAAAAGGGGATTAAGTGTGTTTAACCCCATGTTTCTCAAAGCAATTTGGGAGCCCTTCTTCCCCAAACTATTATGTCCCATGAAATGTACTCGTATAATGGCTACTACCTCATGGTTCTAAATTTCTGCCAGACTTAGGGCACTTTAACTAAATTCACTTCTCAGCTCCTGTAGAAATCTTCTGTTGTGTATTAGAGAGATTGGATGTAGCTGGGTTGACTTGTATCCTTTCTGACTGGGTATGTGTGTGTGTCTCTCTCAAGTCCTTTCAAGGTCAAGGTCCTCCCCACCTATGATGCCAGCAAGGTGACCGCCAGCGGCCCTGGCCTCAGCTCCTATGGGGTGCCTGCCAGTCTGCCCGTGGAGTTCACTATCGATGCCCGGGATGCTGGGGAGGGCCTGCTTGCTGTCCAGATAACGGTAACTCTGAGTTATTTTCTGGAGACAAACCTTATTAGTAAGACCTAATTTTCTGGCTAGGGATAAGAATAAGGGTTTTAATTACCAATTTCTGGCCTGCTGCAAGTGTTTGTTAGATTATCTGAGTCAGTATCTGTGTAGGAGAAGGATGTGCTCACCTGAGACATTGAAGGGTTAGCTTTAGGCACCACTCCTATATTTTGCTATTACATTTCTTTGTTTTTATTTTTAAATGTTTTAAACTACCCATGGGATCAGTTAGGTCTAAGTTCTGCACATCACAGTAGACCCCCAAATAAGGGTGGGTTAAACACATGGGCTTTCTTAGTAAAGAAGCCCAGAGGTGAGCCCTCTAGGTGCTCTGTGGCTCACCAAGGAAGCCAGCCTCTTCCTCCCTCCTTCCGTGTGGCTTCAGTCTTGAGGGTCTCTTCATGGACCATGACATTGTTAGTGCTCTGGCCACCAGATCTGGGTGGCCAGGCAGAAGGGAAGAGAGGAGCCCTGCAGCTGCCAGCTGTCCTAAGCAGCTCCCTCAGAAGCCTTCCAGCCCAACCAGTTGGCAGCAGTTAGGCGTGGGTCCCACAGCTATACCTGTTGGCAAGGATTCGAGGATGTGGAGCTTTATATCCTCCCTAAGAATGAGGGTCCTGTTAGTAACGTGAAAGGGGAGAAGAGCGGACATGGCGGCTTGTGGGCATGAACTTCTCCCCTTACTTCCCTGCCTTTCAGGGAAACAGATCATGTCAAGCCATCACTTCTGTGTGCGCCCACTAGAGGCCCTCCGTAAGGAGCAGAACAGGTCAAGGTTTCCCATGAATGGTTTCTGCCTGTTGACAGCATCCTAAATAGCATCTTTCTGTGCTCCACAGGACCAGGAAGGAAAACCCAAAAGAGCCCTTGTCCACGACAATAAAGATGGCACATATGCCGTTACCTACATACCCGACAAGACTGGCCGCTATATGATCGGGGTCACCTACGGTGGGGACGACATCCCGCTTTCTCCCTACCGTATCCGGGCCACGCAGTCAGGCGATGCCAGCAAGTGCCTGGCCACAGGTGAGTGCGGGGTAACATGGAGGGCAGGAGTGTGGGCTGTGGAGTCAGCTGGGTGCTAGCCCTTCTCTGCCTTAGCTGTGTGATTCTGGTAGGTTGCTCAGTCTCTCCAAGTTTCAGTCATACATAGGTTGAAGATCTGTTTTTGGAACATTCAGATTCAAGACGCTCTTCCAAGGGCCAGAGACTATTAAACAGGGTTACTGCAAAGATTAGATGAGGGTCAGTCATGAAGAATGCTGAGCACAGTGGCAGGTACACAGTAGCTGTTAGGTGACCTGGGAAGTAGTACATTTATGGAGGTCTCAACTACGATGGTAACTGACTCCCATGAAGAGCGGCAAATTCCTGCCTTCATGAGTGGAAGGTTCGGTTATTTAAGATTCATTCAAGAGCCAGGCGTGGTGGTGCACACCTGTAATCCCAGTACTTGGGAAGCTAAGACAGGAGGATTGCAGGTTTGAGAGCAGCCTTAGCAACATAGCAAGAATCTCAGCAACTTAGACCCTGTTTCCAAATAACAAATGAAAAGGGCTGGGGGTGTAGCTCAGAGGTAGAATGCTCCTGAGTTCAATCCCCAGCACTCCCTTCTCACCCCTGCCAAAAAAATAAAAAATCATTCAAGATAATTTCAGATCAGCACCAGAGAAGCACACTAAAGGATCTAGGGTTTTCTCCTGGGAGTTCTCCTTGGATTATTGAGGCTCACTGTTCTTTAGTTTCTTCAATGTAAGTCGCTGATTGTCACAGACCTTTCAATGTCTAAGAACAGATTTCAAAACATAAATCTCCATCTCTGAAGTGAAATGAGTTCGCTTCTCTATAAATAAGGAACCTAAACATGGTTCCACCCTGGATGTGTTCTCTTTCTCTCAGCTCTCATCTTGTTCTGGCTCTCCTGGCAAGCTTGGGAACTGCTCAGGGTGGCCCTTTTTGTCTCATCCAATGCAAACATGTACAACTTTTGAAATGCTGGCCAGACTGCCACCCCTGGTCTTTGCAATGGCCCTTGACAACAAGATGTCATTGCCAGTGGGAGGGTGTGGTGATGTGGGAGGGGGCTTCCTTCTTGCTCTCTGCTCTGGTTCCACCCTCAGCTCAGGCAGAGTCCTGAGCATAAAGCCATCCTCAGCCTGGTGGTGCCTGTCAGCCACACTTCTCCATCTGGGCTTTCCACACACTGGCTCCGGTCTTCTCTTCACTCTCCACTGTCTGAACAAATGTTCTTACCATCCCCTGCTGCTCCTGCACTTTGCTCATTTTTGCTAGTGTGCTTCTAGCTCATACTTTCTGTACTCTCTGATTTTGTTTAAGTCCCATGTAAAGGAATGCCATAAATCAGAAAGCAAGAGAGACGAGAGACTGGTCATTATTTGGGGAGAGATGCAAAGCTCCCCTCGACAAGAAAACCCATCTTTCAGAGTTGAGCCACTTTTCCTATTTTCAGGGAAAAGAATGTGGCAACTCTGAAATATAGATTCTTGGGACCCTTGAACAGATGTGCGGTAGGACACTTGTGAGGGAAACCACTGAGTATTTTTTCTGTAACTCAGTCCCTGCCATGCATTTCCAGGGCCGGTAGAGCTGCGATTCCTAGCACTGGCCTACAGTCATCATCTGCCGTGTTAGATTGTTAGCATCAGAGGGGAGGGACTGTGTCCCGCTTCCCTTTATATGTACCCAACATTTAAAATGCTCAGTCGGATATACTAGCACATGCCTGTAATCTCAGTACTAAGAAGCTGAGACAGGAGGATCACAGGTGAAGACCAGCCTCAGTTACTTAGTAAGACCCTTGGAAACCTAGTGATACTCTGTTTCAAAACAAAACAAAAGGGCTGGGAGTGTAGCTTGGATGTAGAATGCCTCTGGGTTCAAGCTCCAGAACCAAATAAAAGAAAAGAAAAGAGAAAATGCCTGGTTTGTCTGCTGATGAACATTGACCCCCATTTCCATGTTGTTGAATGTGGGCACATCAGGGATACCCCTCAGCTGGAGCCGAGCCACACTCAGGGCTTGGAGGTCCTCTTATTTATTGAGGAATTGACGGGTACTGCCTGGAGCCAGGACCCTTCCCAAGTGGTCTTTGGGTTATCCCTCTGTGTGGCAGTAGTTAAAGCTCTAACATTTACAGACACGGGCAGAACAAGAGTGTGATTTGTTCTTGGAGCTCTGGAGCAAGTGTCCGTGGCTGACGCTTCATTATCTTCTCCTGAAATGTTCTCCAGGACCTGGCATTGCTCCCACTGTGAAAACTGGTGAGGAAGTGGGCTTCGTGGTGGACGCCAAGACTGCGGGGAAGGGGAAGGTGACCTGCACAATTCTGACCCCAGATGGCACTGAGGCTGAGGCTGATGTCATCGAAAACGAGGATGGCACCTATGACATTTTCTACACAGCCGCCAAACCAGGCACCTATGTGATCTATGTGCGCTTTGGTGGTGTGGATATTCCCAACAGCCCCTTCACTGTGATGGTGAGCAAATTTCCTTCTCTGGAGCATGCAGCTTTTAGCAGATGTAGTAACAGCAGCCATTTGTTGAACCCCAGCTGGGACATCCCTTTCCACACAGCCATGACCTTGGAGAGCCCTGGCATAACCTCTAGAAATGCAAAGACCCTTTGGCTTTGAGAGCTTTTGGAGAATCTCATGAGTCACCAAAATATCTTATCATGCTAATGGACTTGGGCAGTGCCCTGGCCCAAGCCCAGTTCAGAAAGCAATTCTTTCCAGAAAAATGTACTTTTATAAAACAGTAGGGCAAACATGACCATTTTTACTTTGCTAGTTCTTCCCACATTTTCCTCCCATTTCCTTAGCTGGAGGAGAGCAGGTTCTGAGGCTTTTCTATCTGCAGACTTGACTCTCCAAAGTATCTGCAGTGTGTTTTCAAAAGATTCATGCTTTATTTACAAGGGGGAAATACCTTGTCTTTTGAAGTGAGGAACATCTGGAAGAGAAGGGAACCATCATACAAACATCTGGGCTAGTGCATAGATTTTCTTTTCTTTCTTTCTCTTTTTGGGGGTACTGGGGATTGAACCCAGAGGAGCATTCTACCTCTGAGCTACACCCCCAGCCCTATTTTTTATTCTTTATTTCAAAACAGGGTCTAACTAAGTTACGGAGGGTCTCACTAAGTACCTGAGGCTGGCCACAAACCCGAGTCCTCTTGTCTCAGCTTCCCAAGTACAAGGACTACAAGCATGCACCACCACGACTGGATTTTTTTATTACTTGTTTGAAAGGTACTGGGGATTGAACCCAGAGTCATTCTACCTCTGAGCTATAGCCCAGTTCTTTTTATTTTTTTATTTTGAAATAGAATCTCACTAAGTTCTCAAGTCTTGCTATGTTGCTAAGGAAGGCCTCAGACCTGCAATCCTCCTGTTTCAGACTCCCAAGACTGTCCTCAGGTTATGAAGCTTCTTCGACAAGGAAGGGGCTAGAATCTCAGGAGAATTACCTCATGTAACCCTCAGAACCAAGCCCAGTTGGCCCTTTTACAAATGAGGTGTGCCTGGTCTAGACAGACACCAGGAGCCTTGCCGTCTCCCTCTCTGTGTCCTTTGATGCCCGAGAGCAGCCTCCCTCCACCACAGGTTCATGGGCCCCAATGACCTGGCCCTGCCCGCAGCCTTCAAAGTGCCTTCTAATTATGTCATGTCGTGCACTGGCGGAGAAGGGTATGAAGGTTCCATTCCAAACAGAAGCCTAAGGATGTTCTGGCAAACAGTCTATAATCTGTTGTAGCATTTCTCCTCTCCCTTGACGTTTGTTTATCTGTAAACACCATGCCAGAGGTCTGTAGGCCCTATAATATCACCGGCATGTAAACACTTGTCAACTTTGGATGATGTCCATTTGGGAGTGTTTTTCTCCTGCGGAGGCGAAAGCCATGCAGCTTGACAGTTTATGTTCTTATTTACACAGAAGGATCCCAGTTGCAGTTTTAAGACTCGCTTTTCCTCCCATACCAAGTTTTATCTTGTTGACTAGAATTGGGCAGGATGGAAGAGCAACCACCAGGCAGAAGTCACACCTCCCCCTGGTGCAGTGGGCTGGGGATAAGAGACCCCAATGCTGGGAGGGTCCGAGTGAGAATCCTAGTGAATTACTAGGGACCATTTCAGCAGAGGGGCCAGAGGCCTGAAGTAGAGGCTTCTAAACTCAGTAGGAAGAAGCATACCCTGGGGCCTGAGAACATGCAAAATAAGGATACTTTGGGGAAGACAGAAAGGGGTAATCCCACACAGAGCCTGGTTGGGAACTTAGTTCTCCCATTTCATGCTATCCGCAGCTTTTTCTAGATGGATTGACGTCCTCTCCATTGGCTCCTGTTGGGTAGATTCCCTGTCTTCCCTTAGAGTGTTCTTGTTTTTGGTACTGGGGATTGAACCCAAGGCCATTTTACCTCCTAGCTATACCCTTAGTCCTATTTATTTACTTATTTATTTTTGTGATACTGGGGATTGAACCCAGAGATGGTCTCCCTTTGAGCTATACCCCCAACCCTATTTTACATTTTATTTTAGAAGAGTCTCACTAAATTGCAGAGGACCTCACTAAGTTGCTGAGACTGACTGTGAACTTGTGATACTCTTTTTTTAGCCTCTCAAGTACTGGGATTATGTGTGTGTGCTACCATGCCTGGCTTATTTACTTACTTACTTAATTAATTAATTTATTGTGGAACTGGGGATTGAACCCAGGGATATTCTACCTCCAAGCTACACCCCCACCCCTATTTTTCTTTTTTTTAATTCTTTATTTTGAAACAGGGTCTCACTAAGTTGCAGAGGGCCTCACTAAGTAGCTGAGGCTGGCTGCGAACCCGGATCCTCTGGTCTCAGCCTCCCAAGTACTGGGATTACAAGCGTGAGCCACCACGCTCGGCTTTATTTTTTATTTTTGAAGGTCTTTCTAAGTTGCTGAGGGTCTAGGTTACCAAGGCCAGCCTCAAACCTTTGATCCTCCAGTCTCAGCCTCTCAAGTATTGTGATTACATTCATGCACCACTGTGCCCAGCTCTTTACGGTTTTAAGGTCAAAAAGACATGACTAGCTGGCCCTGCATTGTTAGCACACGTCTCAAGGAGCCCTGCAAGCCAATTCATTTAAGTATATCCCATGCACGTGGTGCATGAAGCCATGGACAAGCAGCTAACTGCCTGTCACTGTTGAGAAGTCCTGGATCAAAGGCTGTGTGGCCTTGCCCTTGAAGGATCTTTCTCTGGCCGATATGGGCCTGCATCAGCCCCAGTCTAAAGGGGTCCTAGAAGGGCTGTTCCTAATGTCAAAGCTCACCAAACTGCCACGTAAGCAAAGCCCTCCCTGTAGATTCTGTAGTACACAGAAAAACTGAACCTGCGCACATGGGCTTCTGTAGAGAGAGACTCCTGCGTCTTGTTCTTTGATATGACAGAAGTTGGATCTGAAGCATGAAGTCTATGTTGTTATTTAAATCAATTTTTTTAAAAACATAAACCCCTAGAGACATATATTGAGTAAAATGTCACCTCTTTCCTGCCTCCAAGCTGAAGAGATGACTAGCGCCGGTTTTTCTTTGCTTATACAACAGATACCTCAGTTTCATGCATGGGATCGTAATGCCCATGTTGCTTTGCAACTTGCTTCCTTCCCTCAACAGACCTTTCCATGTTAAGTCATCAGATATCACTGCTTCTTCTCAATGGCCACTTGGTTTCTCCCTGGAATGTGTTACCATAACTTATTTATTTTTTGCAGAACTGGGGATTAAACCCAAGGGCATTTTACCTCTGAGCTACACCCCCAGCCCTATTTTTTATTCTTTCTTGTGAAACAGGATTCCACTAAGTTGCAGAGGGCCTCACTAAGTAGCTGAGGCTGGCCGTGAACTTGTGATCCTCCTGTCTCAGCCTCCCAAGAACTGGGATTACAAGCGTGCGCCACCACGCTCGGGCTTACCAAGCCCCCTTACCAATGGACATTAGGTTGCTTCAGTCTTTCACAAGTGGCTCTGGTAAAATCCCTTGCACACATCACTTAAGGAGTCTTCTGCCAGTACAGACCTGCTTGCTAAGAGTTGGGGTTGAGGGTTCCAAGGATATGTGCATTTGACATTTGAAAAGAGGTCACCAGCTTGCCCTGCAAAATGGAAGTCCGAGCATACCCTCTCCCTAGAGCTTGTGCTTCCCTGTGAGGTGGAGCAGTGGGCAGGAGTCAGCTCTCACGGTGTTGAATCTATTGAGTTAAAATATCCCTGCAATGTGATGCCCAACTAATCTCCATTTGCCACTGACCAGGCCACAGATGGGGAAGTCACGGCCGTGGAGGAGGCACCGGTAAATGCATGTCCCCCTGGATTCAGGCCCTGGGTACACCTTTGTTTTTGTTTTGTTTTTTTCCTGTGTGTTTCTGTGTTTACTCAGCCTTCATTTCAGAAAAGCTGCCACCTGCTTCTAGGGTTGCTTAGACCTCTGGGTGTCCTGGTCATTGGTGTGTCCCCCCACTGATCAGCTCGTCACGATGATCCTGCTTTTTCTCTAAGAGCCACCTTTGCGTCACCGTGCGTGCTCCATGAATCGCCAGCCATCATGTCTGTGATCACGCTCAGTGCAGTTTGTCTCTGTGTTTTAAGACAAGATGGACAGCTGTCTGCAGGCCTCCTGCTGCCTCAGAGCCACCTCTTGCACGTTTGGTTTCTATTCAGGGGCAAAAACACCACCGCTATTCTCTGCCACTTAAAATGCACCTTCCTTTCCAGGCCACGGCAACTAAACCTTTCCAGGTGGACCCTCTGGGAACTCAGACATGGCTGTCTCTCACTTTTCCACTTCTCCTGTGGGTACTGCTGGGAATTTTACAAGCAGTCTGCTGAATGATTTCTAGTAATTGGTCAGTGGGACTTCTCCAATTCTCCAGGGTCTGCTCTGGGTCGCAAGCTAGTTAGACAAAGCCCATATTGCACAGGCAGCCATCTCCCCCAATCCTGGCCTCACTGCTTGCAGAATTCCCAGCAACTCTGCCCCCTGTAGTCTCACTGGCCCAAGCTGTTGTGCACTTGACTCAGTGAGTGACCACGGCTTCCTGTTTTAGGTGACTGAAGAGGCCTATGTCCCAGTGAGTGACATGAATGGACTAGGGTTTAAGCCTTTTGACTTGGTCATTCCGTTTGCGGTCAGGAAAGGAGAAATCACAGGTAAGCCCTTAAAGTGTCAAATGTTGGGGAGTGGTTCTGCTATCCCCCAGGGCTCCTTTCAGACCTACTGCCCCCAGTTCTTGCTCTGGGTACTTGGTCATGAGCCCCTGAGATTGCAAAATGTGTTTTTCTGAAGAGACTCACTTATCGCTTGCATTCCGTTCTTGAGAGAGCTGTGATTCCCTCCAGGTCAAGAACGGCTAAGTTTAGCCGCCTCCCGATTGGCAGGTTCCCATTCGCCCCTTTTCCCTGCCTTCCCTCACTTGCCCACTTTTCCACAGGATCACCAGGGTCTGTTGCTCAAGGGCTCCTTTCTCTTGGCAGCCTCTTTTTAGGGCCTGCTTCTCTTTGAGTACATGTTCTATTTATCCTGCCGGTTTCATAGTCCTCTCAAGTCCTGTTTGAGCTTCTAATTTGCCAGTTGTAGAAACCCTTTACTTAAGAGTTGCCTGCTGTGTTTTGTGGAAGCCCATGGGAACCAAAAAAAGCAAATAGGTCCCTGTGTTCCAGCTGTGGGACTTGGTGTTTTAGGCAGCCCGAGTCTTCTTCCGTCTATAAATGTTTGTTTGTAGGACATCTGTGGGCCATGCTCAGCTTCTTGGGGAAAGTTACTAGCAGACTCATTGCCCTGTGTCCCTGTGCTCTGCAGGAGAGGTCCACATGCCTTCTGGGAAGACAGCCACACCCGAGATTGTGGACAACAAGGACGGAACAGTCACCGTCAGATACGCGCCCACCGAGGTTGGGCTCCACGAGATGCACATCAAATACATGGGCAGCCACATCCCTGGTGAGTTGGGCTGAGCAGCCTGGCTAGCAACAGGACCCCACGATTCAAGGGCCTGACGGTCTGGGGGGCTGGCAGGTGTCCATTCAGCATGTATAATACACGGCGCTCAGGGGCAGGCTCAGGAAGGCAGTGCTGGTGTCCCTGTGAAACCAACAGCCTGTGACCCCAGCCCAGCCAGCCTGTCCCCCAGAGATGATGCGGCCCAGCGTGCCGGGTCACAGTGCAGCCCCTTGGGTTTCTGGTTGTTTGTCTTTGTCACTGCACAGAGTATGGCCAGCAGTCAAGCTGGGAGAAAACTCTGAGGCGCAGCAAGGGACTTTCCAGCCTGGCCTGCAGGACCCTGTGTGGTGTGGGGTTTGGGGCAGGGTCAGAGGGGTGAAGAGAGGACTGTCAGCCGTCAACAAGGGAAGCCAGCTCCAGTTTCACCACCATTAGTCATCAGCACAGTGCTAGTCTTGTTCTTTTTTGTGTGTGTGTGTGATTGTTTTATTTTTTAATTTAGTATTTTGAGTATGTATGTAACACATTTGCATGGTTTAAAAACAAAAATAATGCAGAGAAAGGTTTCCTTCCCACCCACATCCTCCACCTACTCTCACCTGGACCCTGACTGTTGGTTTTCTTGTATGTTCAATTTGGTTTGTGTGTGTGGTACTGGGAATTGAACCCAGCTCAGTCTACCTCCAAGCTACACCCCCAGCCCTTTTTTAATTTTTTTGAAACAGAGTCTTGCTAGGTTGCTGAAAGTCTCACTACTTGCTGAGGCTGTCCTTGAACCTGTGATACTCCTATCTCAGCTTCCCAAGAACTGGGATTACAGGCATGCACCACCACTACCAGCTCCAAATATTTTTAAGACTACCTGCAAATGGGAATATGGATTTTAATTCCACTTCCCTTTTAACACAAATAATAAGGTATTCACATTCACCTGTCCCTGCTTTTTTTGTGTGTGTGGTACTGGGGATTGAACTCAGGGGCATTTTACCTCCAAGCTACACCCTTAGCCCTCTGTTTTATTCTTTATTTTGAAACAGAGTCTCACTAAGTTGCAGAGTGCCTCACTAGGTAGCTGAGGCTGGCTGTGAACCCGGATCCTCTGGTTTCAGCCTCCCAAATGCTGGGATTACAAGCATGCACCACCACGCCTGGCTTGTCCCTGCTCTTTTAACTGACAGTATGTCCAGCAGGGCTTTGCAGGTCTGCATAAGTCTTCAAGCCTTCCCTCATTTGGATGAACCTGATATTTGGGGCCAAGAGCATTTTGGCTCTTCTCACTGTTTGCTGGCAATGGTCTTGCTCTAGTGAGTAGCCTTTAGCACCCATAATCTCAGCACATGCCAGGTGTACCTGTGGGGTTTAGTCCCTGGAGCAAACATGTGGGGCACAGGTGCAGGACTCTGTGGTTGGGACAGATCTTGCCAAATCCCCCTTCCCAGGGCTGCTCCATCCACACATCCACCGCCAGTGGAGGAGAGTACCTGCCATCTTGCAGCTTGTCCAGGGAGTGTGCTATCAGATTTTTTGGATCTTTACCAGTCTGAGAATTGAGAAAAATAGAACTTCAGTGTTGATTTGCATTTCTCTTGTGAATGAGATCAAGCAACTTTATATATGTTTAAGTGCCATTCAGATTCTTCTTCTGAGAATTGAACATTTGTATCCTTGATCCATTCTACTATTCAATTATCAGCCCCTTTTTAAAAATTAGAGAAGTTAGCTCCTTGCTATAGGAGTTACAAATATTGCTCTAAATTTGGCATGTGCTTTAGTTTATATCTGCTTTTTAATATTCTAAAGATACAGATGTAGAGTCACAACATGTCTTTTTGACTTTGCTCTTTCCAGATGTTTCTCTTTGTACCTACTAACATGCGTACGATTGTGTTCTGCTTTTTTTTTTTTTTAAT